>JAHBCN010002502.1:0-90684 GCA_019359885.1 Listronotus oregonensis
TAGTAAAATATATGCTAATGGTTTAAAACTAGTTAATTCCTTCTACCTTAGCAGAAAGTAACTTGACGTAAATTAAATACTAAAAAAAAAGAATTTCTAAGAGAATTGTCTAGTTGCCTCAAACACATGCTTTATTTTTGCTGATTACTTATGAGCGGCCAAGTATGACATAACAAAGAATCATTTAACCTTGTTTGCATTACCAAAAAGGACAAAATGCTATTTATTTTGTGGCGTAACTTTCAAGAATGATCTTAACTTACATAACATATTGTACTAATAGCAAAGGCAACTTACAAAAAGTTTGATTTCAAATTAAAAAATATTCCTCACCTTCTAATTTTTATATTTTGCATACAATATGTCCCAAATTACCTGCTCGAATTTCTGTTTTTATATTTCGGAAATCACATCGTCCCCCTCGTGGGTTTTTGGATCCTATCCAAAGAACAACCTTATTAATGACCGCCATCTTAGAAAAAGTCTTCCTCTTCTAGCCTGTCAATTTTTACGCCTTTCGGCCAGAGAAATTAATAAAATTCCTTCCCTAAAAGTTACAAATAGTGCATAACGAAGTGTTACTTTCATGCATTCGTTCACTATCTATATAAAGAAGCTCCGAATTTTTAACTTTTTTAGCTAGTGACTGTAGAACTTTCTGCTAGTTAAAGGATTTTCTGTTTATTTTACCTTTAATTCCCTTAAATCCAGTGTTAATACGGCCTTTAGCGAGTTAAAACACCGCTTTCCATAAGATCAGCGATGTTAAGTAAAGCCGAGCATGGTAAATAACAGGATGAGTAACCGCCAGTGAATACCGCGTGCCGTTGTGCTAATGCTAATCTAGACGTTAACAGGGAGGGGGTAGGAAGTTCAGACGAATTATTTATTTGTATAACATATATGAGGGCACTACCGAGTTCTCTAAGAGTTGCTGTGCTATCAGCATGTTTCATTACTTGGACAACGTTGACGAAACTGAGGGAAAAAAAGTTAAACATATAAAAACCCGACACCTGCATTACCTAGTATTTAGGCATCACAAAGATCTTCGTGAGCTGACATAAAGATTTAAAAAACTGCATCTTTTTTCTTAAAACACCCACGGCACAATAGTTCTTGGACTTTAAACCTGCATAGACTCTCTCAAGATAAAAAAATAATAATAAAATATAGCGTTTACGGACATTGTTGCGTTAAAACACCGCTTTTTGTCAGATAAGGGAGGTTAGGCAACGTCAAAAGTGGTTAGTATTTTGATGGGTGACCCTGGGTGGACATAACCTACTGGTATGTTATGGTCGGAATGGCCCACATAACCCAGATGGTAATGGGTAGAGGTTATTTGTATAGCGTCTCTGGTATCAGTACGTAATTGTCTTAGATGTGCGGTAAAGGGTGTTATTTGCATGTTTTAAGAATTTGACTAAACTAAAAAAATGAAATAAATATCTAAAAAACCGGATATCTATGGTATAGAGCTTTTTTTATTATTTTTTTAAAAGACGAGTTTTTTTTCTAATGCTACCTTTTCTTATAAACCTCTAATTTTTTTTTAATTTGCTTTTATATATATTTCCTTAAAAGTAATTGCTTTAAGTGGAAATTTATTTGCTAATATAGCAATATAAGAGTTGCTTTTCAAAACTTTTAGTTAAGCTTGCGTTTTGGTCCAAGCTAATCATTAAGAAACCCACAATTAATTGAATAAACGAGCCTGCTTGTCGACCGGTGATCTGGTTTAATTTGTACAATAGCTAAATTATAAAGAATTATTATATCCAATAGGATGATATAATAAATAATGTTTTTTATAATTAATGTTTACTTTGCTTAAAGGTGTAAGACAATGTTATAAGTCCAGAAAACAACGCTAAAAAAAGTGTAAAACCTGGGATTTTTTTTTAAATGCATAGATTTGTAAGAAAATTGTGGGATTAAGCTTAACTTACCCTCCCCTTTAAAATCTATATTGTGCCTATGGGCGCTCTTTATTTGTTAGGGGTAAAAACTCCCCTTTATTGCTAAAATCTATAAAACTATACATATAAGCTTAAGTTGAGTAAAATTTGACTCAAATAAATTGAAAAAGCATTATTTTGTTTCTTTAAACATTATTTGAAATATTTTAGCCCTTATAAATCCACAGTTATTATGATTAAAAAAAAATATTTACCCTAAAAAATTTATATATTATCACAGTGTTTTGAATGACAATTTGGGATTAAGCTTATGTTACCCTCCTCTTTAATAAGCAATTATTATAACCCGGAAATTGAGTAAAATTTCTGCTTTCAGAAATTAAAGTTCATTAACGAAACTATCAAAAATACGAAAAAAATACAAAAATTAATATTTGAAAAGTTACAGCGATTAAAAAATAATTGATCCATTTAAATATCATACGTATTGTTTAAATAATATGAATATTTCCTGCCTCCTTTAAAAGGTTTTTAATTTTGAATAATATAAAAAAAATATATTTAAAAAAAATATCAAAATCGGAGCTGTTCTTTAGGACTTCCAAATTTTGGCAGTTTTATGTATTCACTGAGGCTACTATGTCCTTCCTTTTTGTATCGGATATTTCGTTTCTATTTTGCTAGGGTTTCAGTCGAGATACAGTCGATTCCGGAGGTATTAAAAAGTAATAATTTAATTTTAACCAGGATAAATATTTTTGTATACACATGTATAGTTTGCATTATGACTTTTGGAATTATAAATTGTAAGCAGTCAATTTTTAGTACCTACTTTAGACCTTGTTTTTGTTGGTTAATTTAGTGAACACTATAAAAAAAATATTATTTCATTATTTTAACTAAATTCTTTGGTAATCTTTTTTTATTTAATTACCTTTTTATTTAGGTATCCTTTTTGTTGTACTTGAATGTTACATTTCTCCTAAATTTGCTGAAAACATTTTCTCTATTTTTCGTTAATAGATTTTCCCTCGAAGCTAATTTCTTTAAGTGAGAATTTATTTGCTGATACGGCAATACAAAGGCTAATCTTTACAACTTTCAGTTTATCTTGCATTTACGTCCATCGTAATTACTAACAAAAACCACCGTTTACAGAATAAACGACCTTGCTTGCCGACCGGCAATCTGTTTTAATTTGTTCACTGGTCCAAATTGATAGACTAATTTTAGGTTATTAACGTATTTTATAGGATGACATAGTCGGGAACTTTTTTAGAAGAGTGATTTAATATATATAAAAGTTATGTTCTTTAAAAACTTTTTTAAGTTTTAATCTAAAACCCTAAAAAATAGACTTACGTAGTTTTAAAGACTTGTGGCACTTGATATGCTAATTAGGAAATAACGATAAAAAATTAAAATAGCAAAACATATTTTATTTTGCAAAACAAATGATATGTCTGTCCGTTTCAAACTAAAATTCGAAAGACTAGTTTTAGCTTCCAATTGCAAATAACCTGACGATCGTTATAACTTTTTTATAAAAAATATAAAATAATAATAATAATATTATTTGTCAAGAAGGAATTCAGGGAGATTAAGAATTGGACCAAATTTTATCCAGATTTATAAATGTTAAAATCAATGGGGGACAAAATATTATATTATATTTTTTAAAAAAGTAGATGTAATTTTGATGTTAGAATATGATAATTTCTGTATTACTTTTCATCGATTTTGCTGTTTATTGTATAAATAAACATATTGTATATATATTTTTATTATTCTTAAGGCCAATAAATCGGAACAAAAATGAGAAATGTATCACATAAAAAATATTGGGAAAATACATAAAAAATACATAAAAACCGATTTAAATATTATTATGGAGCCAAAAGAATGTAAAAATCTGTTAAACCGACTTAAATTTTTTTTTTATTAATTTGACACGTTTTATGTGTAATATTATTGAAATTGCAAAATATTCATATATGATAATCTGTTGGGGCTCCCAAACAAATATACAAAATTTATGGGTGTATGTATGTTTGTATGTTTGTACGTTTGTACGTTTGTACGATTGTACGTTTGTACGTTTGTACGTTTGTACTTTTGTACGTTTGTATGTTTATACGTTTTATGTTTATTACGTTTGTACGTTGGTACGTTTTTACGTTTGTTGGTTTGTTCGTTTGTACGTTTGTACTTTTGTACGTTTGTATGTTTATACGTTTTATGTTTATTACGTTTGTACGTTGGTACGTTTGTACGTTTGTTGGTTTGTTCGTTTGTACGTTTGTACGTTTGTGCGCTTGTCCTTTTGTACGATTGTACGTTCGTACGTTTGTACGTTTGTACGTTTGTACATTTGTACGTTTGTAAGTTTGTACGTTTGTACGTTTGTACGTTTGCACGTTTGTACGTTTGTTGGTTTGTTCGTTTGTACGTTTGTACGCTTGTCCTTTTATACCTTTGCACGTTCGTACGTTTGCACGTTTGTACGTTTGTACGTTTGTTCGTTTGTACGCTTGTCCTTTTGTACGTTTGCACGTTTAAACGTTTGTTCGTTTGTACGTTTGTACGTTTTTAAGTTTGTAAGTTTGTACGTTTGTACGTTTGTACGTTTGTACGTTTGTACGTTTGTACGTTTGTACGTTTGTACGTTTGTACGTTTGTACGTTTGTACGTTTGTACGTTTGTACGTTTGTACGTTTGTACGTTTGTACGTTTGTACGTTTGTACGTTTGTACGTTTGTATGTTTGTACGTTTGTACGTTTGTACGTTTGTACGTTTGTACGTTTGTACGTTTGTACGTTTGTACGTTTGTACGTTTGTACGTTTGTACGTTTGTACTTTGTACGTTTGTACGTTTGTACGTTTGTACGTTTGTACGTTTGTACGTTTGTACGTTTGTACGTTTGTACGTTTGTACGTTTGTACGTTTGTACGTTTGTACGTTTGTACGTTTGTACGTTTGTACGTTTGTACGTTTGTACTTTTGTACGTTTGTATCGTTTGTACGTTGTACGTTTGTACGTTTGTACGTTTGTACGTTTGTACGTTTGTACGTTTGTACGTTTGTACGTTTGTACGTTTGTATGTTTGTACGTTTGTACGTAGGTGAGTACTTACAGAAATTTTTAATACTTTTTTTTAGAAAATAAAAATATATAACCATTTAGTTAAACTGTGTATGTAACATCACCATGTGTTTTATATTGATAAAAAAATATAAACCACTTAAAAGTGTTTTAATTTTTTTTCCAATTTTAATAGATTATTATCGAATTAAAAAAGCATAAAATGGTTTTTATTGTTAAAAAAAGTCACGTGTCAACAAAAGGAATATGGGAAGAATAACGTTTGGATCAGTTACACTATTAACATTATCAAAAAAGTTTATGACGATTATCCCCAGTTTAAAATAATTTAGTTTGAATATTTATATTTAGTGTGTTTCATATAGGTTTTCTATTATTAGAATTTTAAGAGCACCAAAACGACGTTTTATGTTACCATTAAAAAGCATCATAAATATGTAGTTGCAGCATTTTTGAGAGATCCTTTATAATATTTTGTTCTTTATATTTCTATATTTTTTTTATTTAATGTAATACATATTTTTTTTTAATGTTGCCACTTCTAAAATAGATTTACTTGGTTTTACACCGGCCTTCTGTCGATCAATACTTTTACTCCTGATATTATTTTAAAATTACCGGAACATTTTTCCCTGAAACATATAGTTTATTGCTTAGAATATTAAATTTCTAGAATGTAAAGTAAAGTAATCAAATAATTATTGATAACATTTTTTTTATAATAAATAATTATTTTAAGACTACATAATATTTTTTTTGTATAATGCATCTATTGCATGTTTTTTTCACAAGTCTGCATATTATTTGGAAAAGGACTGCATATACATAAGTATATTTCCCACGCTTTTCTTTGCATATATTTTAAATTTTAGCTATAACAAGTTATTGCCAAGCTTGGTTTTCGATGACCAATCAGTGGCACTTCATTATACACTCCGCAAGAGATTATCAACATGTGGTTGTTCCCAACAATTCTTAAGTTTATGAGATCCCTACAAAGTTGGTAAACGTAATTAATCAACAGGTAAAAGGTTTAAGTCCAACGTATAAACTGGATTATTATTTCACCTAAAATAAATTAAGTTAAGGCGATTAAAAGAGATGTTTAAAAAAAAGTTTATTTAGTGTTTAATAATAAGGTGATAAAAAAATAAATCGACATTAAAAACATTAACTTAAAATTATAAAATAATATTTTTTATATATTCCAAATTAACCAACAAACAGGAAATTAAAAGTAGCCAAGAAAGAAATTAGAAGCCTAAAATATATAAATATAAAACTTAATTAAAATAAAAACGAAATATCGGATACAAAATGAATTAAGAAAGACATTAAAATTTTCGTAACAACCTTTGATTGTCTTTTTTATACTAAGTAGGTGTTTTTCTTAGGGGCTGGCACCGATATCAAAAAAATATAGGCTCCTAATTTGTTTCTTACTTTCTTTTGACTTGTCGAAAAGTAAAAAATTGAGTATTGTTTTTTTGTAGTAAGTAGTATTAGTTTAGTCAGTTGTAATTATTTAAACATTTTATTAATGATTTTCCAAACCACAATACAATAAATAGTTTCAGAGAAATGCGTGGACAATCATGCATACATACAAAGATACATAAATATAAATACATACAAACATACATACAAAGTGTTTTAAACATTTTATACTTTACGAATTTTAAAATTATATATAAAATATATATATTATTAAAATGGTTATTAAAAATTATAATATTGTGTATTAAGAATATATTTGTATATGTTTTAAAATACATGTGTATTTTAAAGAAAAATGTATATTTTAAATTTGGTAATAATTTAACCAAAAGATATTTTAAAAAATTATATATTTTTATAGGAATTATAAAATAGTAATAATACATTTATTTTTACATTTATTGCTATTAATGGTAAAAATAATTTTTTTAGAATATTTATTTAACAATAACAAGTGTGCAAAATTTTTTAAAATTTGAAGGAAAAACTTTAAGATATTCGAAACCCAAATCTTTATTTTTTTTTAATACATCTAATGGTTTTTTTTAGGAGGTGCTGTATACAAAGTATGTCCTAAATTTGTTTTATTTCTTTTGATTCCAAAAGTAAAATTTTGGAGTATTGTTTTTTTTTAGTAAGTAGTATTAGTTTAGTCAGTTCTAATTATTTAAACATTTTATTAATTATTTTCCAAATGACAATTCAATAAATAGTTTCAGAGAAATGCGTGGACAATCATGCTTACATACAAAGATACATAAATACAAATACATACAAACATACATACAAAGTGTTTTAACATTTTATGCTTCGTATGAATTTTAAAATTACGAGTAAAAAAAAAAGTATATCGGTTCATGGTAAAAGTGGGTTGCGATTAAAAACTTATAATATTGTGTCGAGTTAAGAAATGATCATTTGTGACATGTTTTTCAGCCAAAACATGTGTATTTTAAAAAAAACATGGTTATTTTAAACGGGTTTGGTAATAGGCCTTTAACCGCAAAAGATATTTTGAAAAAATTATAGGGCTAGTTTTTATAGGAATTAGCAAAATCAGGTAAGGTAACTACATTTATTTTTCGACATTTATTGCTATTGGCAATGGGTGAAAAAAGTAAAGGTTGGTTATTTAGAACGTATTTATTTAACAATAACAAGCTGTGCAAACATTTTAATACAAACCAAATCTTTTTTTTTTTTTTTGAGGAGTCACAATCTATGGTTTTATGATTTATAGTGCTTATTAAAGCTATGTCCTAAATAATATGTTTTATTTATATCATTGATTCCAAAAGTAAAAAGAAGGGTATTAGCAGTTTTTACAGAAATTAGCAGAATCAGGTAAGGTAAGTGCATTTAATTTTTTTGGAATTTATTGCTATTGGCAATTGGTAAAAAAAGAAAGGTTGGTTATTTAGAACGTATTTATTTAACATAGACAAGCTATATATATATATATATATATATATATATATATATATATATATATATATATATATATATATATATATATATATATATATATATATATATATATATATATATATATATATATATATATATATATATATAATATATTATATTATATATATATATATATATATATATATATATATATATATATATATATATATATATAAATATAGTGCAAGTAGAAACTCGGCTTTTTTCGTGTAAAATTTAACGTTATTAAATATATTCTTATTACATGGATTATTATTCAAAATAATCGCCATTTTTAACTATGCTCTTTTGTCATTTATCCGCTAGTAGATGAATGCCTTCGTGATTGAAACTTGGCTGTTTTGAAACAAAATAGTCATCGAGCCATTTTCGCTTATCTTCAACATTTTTGAATGGCTGCTCTTTTAAATATAACAACATTGATCTAAATAAGTGATAATCAGAAGAAGCTAAGTCTGGTGAATACGCCGCATGATATATAGGTTTCCAGCCTAAATTGAAGATGAATTCCTGGGTTGGTTTTGCTGTATGTTGACGTGCATTGTCATGACGCAACATCACATTTCGCCTTTCTTTACCCGTAAATGGTCTTTTTTTCTCTAGATTATTACTCACTTTGACCAACTGGGTCCGGTAACGCTCAGCTGTAGCCAGGTTCGAGAAGCCCGTGGTAAATGATTTCTTTCCAATCTCACCAGACACAGAGTAAAACTTTCGTTGCATGAATATTCGGTTTCACAGCTGATAAATGGTGGCTGGCCTAAATCAACCCAATTTTTTTTTACGTTTAGGATTGTCATACAAAATCCATTTTTCATCACCCGTAATGATTTTATGCAGAATTTTTTTTTCGAACTGAGAAAGCAAATTCATGCAAATGTCAAATTTTTGTTTATTGTTTTTTTTCTGTCAGTTTATGAGAAACCCATTTTTTTCCTTCTGTATTTTTCCCAATGCGTGCAATTAAAGTGAAATTGCTTGATGAGTAACACCTAACTATTCTGCCAGCTTTTTTGAGTTTAACATGGATTTTCATTCAGTAAAACTTAAAGTTCTTTGTCCTCAAATTTTTGTCTGCACCTGAACGTGGATCGTCCTCAAGACTAACATTTCCAACACGAAATTTTGCAAACCACTTTTCATTGTTAAATGTTCACCTAATTTCAATTAGTCAATCAATTCCATAGTTGAAGCTGCAATTTTTTCATTTGGAAACAGAATAGAATGGAATGGCGTAATTGTTGCTTATCAAAATTAATCTCATAAAATTGATACACATGAAATGACTGCTTGTAAATGACTGACATGATAACAGCACTGGCTTCGCTACACATATACATAAAGGCGGACGAATTGGATGCGCTCAAGTATTTTGTTTTATAAAACCAACTTAAAGTCGAGTTTCTACTTGCACACCTTATAATATATAATTTATTATAATTTATTTTTATAAATTTTTAATTTATTACCCTGTAGTTTTTCCCCCTATATATTTTTTTGTTATTAACTTTATTTTATTTTGGTTTGTCGAAAAAATATACAATTATTTATGACAATAAAGCCAATATTATTAATAATAATAATATTATTATGTTATTCCTGTTGATATTAACTAAGCCAATTTTGGCCATTGTATATTTAAACTTTCCAGGGGTAGTCCTGGTGAATTTTGGTTACTTATCCTGTACAAAAAAAAGGGTATTACCTTATGTCAGGATTTTTTAAAAAGCTATAATCTGTTCATTTTCGATTGAAAAAAATAAATAAACCAATTAAATACATTTTTTTGTTGTTGTAATGGTTACTGACTTTTTTAACCAATGCAACCTATTTTTTGTTCCGGTGTTTTTCTTAATCGAAAATGAACAGTTTATAAATCTAAGCAAAAAAAATAAGACATGTATATGTTTCTTTAGCAAACCAAGTTTAAAGTTTTTATGTCTGAAGTTTTGTCTTTTTTATTTATTTAACTCTAGTAAGAGAATCTGTTATCATCAAAATACCGCTTTTTAGAAAACATGAACATGCATAAGCAGAGGACAGAAAATTTGCCCCGAAGCTCATGCGGCCTATATTTAGGGACTGTAGCTTTGGAATACAAAAAGAATTACAAATGAAAAAGTAGAGTAGAACATATTAAAGATTAATGTATCGTCGTGTGTGTACAGGGTCATGCAACGAGGATTAAATATTGACCTGTTTGTGGCTTTTATTATGTTAAAAAAAAATGTGAAATTGCCATTTTGCATATTTTTATTTTTGTGCCCTGTGGCTAACAGCACCTTAATGTTTTTTATTTCTTTTAACCTTATATGGTTATAGCCGAGCTGTCAACACAATGAGTTAAGAATGGATCACTGGGTCAGTACATTTTAAGACATCTTTTTAGTTAGTTCTGGCTAAGTAAAAAATTAATAAATTACCTGTTCCTATGTAAACTTTAACATATTCAAACCTGTCAACGTCTAAAAAGTCTTTACACTTTGTTGATGGTCGAAAAAAGCTTTTGTGTAAAAGAAGGGTCTGATTTGAAATCCGATTTTTTATTACTCTCTCAATACGACCTATTCAGTCATGTTTGCATGCATGTTTATTTTGTTAATGAAACTTATTTTTAATTTTGTGTCATTTCAATAAAGGCGGTTTGTTAATTTACATATTTATAGCTGTAGAAGTATATGTGCTTCCTGTTCCAATATTTTGCCCTTTTTACAACTATTAATTTTTTTTAGGTGACAATGCTACATTGTCCGTTTTCAATGTAAATGTTAAAAAATAAAACTGCAGTTTTTTAAATGTAAATTTTTTTGTAAAGTATTTACAGCAGTTGCAAATAAACGTCAAGTCAAAAATTCAAATTTCAAATAATCGTGTTTAAAATATGTCAATGTTTCACCTACTACATTTGGATTTTTGTCAGGTTCATTACAAGTGCGTATTTTTTAACAACGCAACAATGGCTGCAATTTATTTTTATGCTGATTGTAAGGACCAAATATATAACCTGGGGTTAAATTATTTTAAAATTTTGATAAAATAATGACAGACTTACAAAAATATGCAAAATATTATCGCTTTTATTGTCAGTCAGTAGTGTATTCCCTATATTAAAAAAAATAATGAAAATAATAAAATTGTATAATTGGATAATGAGGCAATATTTAACTCTATTTAAAAACAGTAAAAAACATTAGGATTTTCAATATTAAACCAATGCAACAGATATTTTGTGGATATCTAAACAATAAATATACCTTTTACATTACGGTCACGGCAAATCTGTAAAATTATTCGCAACTAAAGAGTGTATACTTGTGTTTTTAAGGTCGCTAAATACGAATCCGTAGTCAGTTTAACCCCCTTCAAATTTGGCTGCGATTTGACCTTGAAATGTCCTACCAAAAATGAAGGTCTGAAAGACTTAACTACGGTATCTGTATGTTTGTGGGGGGTCAGATTGACCCCATCAGGTCAGGCTCAAGGACATTTTAAGGTCAAATTTGCAAAATTAGTCGCAACACATTTTCAAGAGTATGTATGTTACTGTGAAAGTTCGAAATTTGTGAATGACATTTACCGTGAATGGCAAATAAAAAAACTAAACGAAAACTAACCAAAATTAACAACTTTGGTGCGTTCTGGTTAGTTTTGGTTAGTTTTGGTTAGTGCTGGTTCAGTTTTTTTTTTAATATTTGACATTCACCGGTAAATGTCGACATTTACCAATTTCATACTTTCAAGGTAACATATATTTATGTTTTTGGGGTCGCTAAATACGAATCCATGGTCAGTTTGACACATCAGATTTGGTTTCGATTTGACCTTTAAGGTAGCCTTGACCTGACAGAGTCAAACTGACCCCGGATTCGGATTCAGTAACCCCAAAAACATAGAGATACCATGGTCAAGTCTTTCGGACCTTTAATTTTTTTTGTGGGGCTGTGCTATTTTGCAGATTTGACCTAGAAATATCTCTTTATCATGACCCGAAGGGGTCAAACTGACCCACTTATTCGTATTTACAATTAGCCACCTCAAAAATAAAAGTATTTTCTTCAATTTTGATTGCAATTAATTTTGCAGATTTGACCTTGAAATGCCCTTGACCCTGACCTGATGGGGTCAGCTGACCCCGATTTCGGATTCAGCGACCCTCAAAAACATAAAGATACCATAGTCAAGTCTTTCGGACCTTTTTTATTTTGTGCGGCTGTGTTATTAATTTAATAATTGTACATTTTGTGGTATTTTTTACGAGAAATAAAATACGATTTTTTAAAAAATTTTAGAGTAGTATTTGATTTCACGTTAGCTTTTTTACGACGAAAGAATAGCATTTTTCATAGGCTTTCCAGAGAGGTGCCACAAGAAGACCTTTGGGTGCTTGGACTAACCGAACGTTAACGGAAGTTTAAAAACCCATTTTTTTTTTGCTCTTTATTTAAAGTAATCTCTTTGTCTTCTGTTTAAAGTATGACGAACAAATATACTTGTGCTTTATTAGGTGGTATTAAAGAACTTAATGCTGACTAGAAATAAACAGTTGGCCGAGGGTAACACAAGTTTACAAATCACACTTAAATACTTTTCATAAAACAAAAACATAAAATATCTATGAAAATAAACCAACAACCAACTAGTAAAATGTTTAACAAAAACCTTAACTCAAGCTACGCATGCCCACTCACTAAAAATCACTCCTCGGGAGGTGGCAAAGAGTGAAATTTTTAAGCTCTACTTTATTTCACGAATGGCTTTGGGGACATATAGAGTGGATAGAGTGAATGAAGTGCGTATACCAAACCTAGATTTACAGCCGTTAAAGCTGTGTTTACAAAATAAGACATTTGAGGATGCGAAATTGGACAGTGTTATTGGCACTATTGCCGGATTTTCCTAAAAATGCGTTGTTATTATTTCTCAGGAACTAGCACGGTTACAATTAAAAAAGAATGGAATCTTAATAAATAAGGCCCAATACATTGCAATAAGATTAAATGATAATTTCGTGTAGGATAACAACAAGATCGCAAGTAAACTGACAATAGTGCTTTTCAATTTTGAATTTCCAAAAACTTAATTTTGTAAACGCAGCTTAACAACAGTTAAAATAAAGGTGGATAGTTCAAGGTAGTATTTATTTGTATGACGTTTGTGGTGGCACTGCCATGTTTTCCAAAAGATGCTTGAAAATGCAATATCTGTATCTTTTTGATACTTAGACAGCGTTAACGGAATTGGGGAAAAATCAAGGTATCTAGTACTTCGGTTTCATAAAAGCGTCTGTTGGTTGTTATAAAGAAAAGAAAAACAAAAAAAATTAAGGGCTGCGGTACTTTTTACTAAAAATGCTGAGTGGTCATATCTTAGCAACAAGTAGAGATAGAGTTATAAAAAAATACGATCCTTCTTGATTCAGAAGGCATAATTCATTGCAATAAAAATAGGTCGTATTTATAAAAAAGAGTATTTGCTTTAACTTGTCAAAAACCAATGAATTTACTTCACTTTTCATTCATAAAAAGAAGAAGGAAAAGGTTTGGAGTTAAAGTAAAAAGCAGTTCCTGTAAAGAAAAAGGTTTCACTTTTTTGGAATTCATAAAAAGTAGCATTTACTTTAAATCTGAAGAAATTGCTTCAAAAAATACGCATCTAGTCCAAAGAAGCTTTTGCACCAAATATTATTGACTTCATTCGTTTATCCACACATATAGATCAAAGGGGTTTATTCTGAAGTGGGCAAGTAATAATTTTATTGAATTTAAATTTCCCATGTCGGATATGGTGCAAGTCCGAACAGGAAAAGTGTACAAAACAAAACGTACTTCACGTGAGTGTACCTTCAAACCCTCTTTCGGTTTAACGAAATAAACGTACAGTGGTTAGCCGACTACTTCATTGGCAAGAACCTGGAACCATGAGGTTTTTGCCAGAACAAAAAATAAAAGGGTTTTTACGGTACATGGCAAATCCGGGCTTCCAGAGCGGTATCACCAAGGAACTGGGCTGTACACAGCCGACACTATCCAAATCTTCAGCCTTGTCTTTGTATTACCCACCTTTTTTATAAATGCTTTAGGGGTCATGTCTTTTTTATACAACTATCTATACTCTGCACCAACTTACTTAATAGCTGCTTGCTTTTTCGCTTTTTCGCAAGGAGTTGTGATGTAATATATCCGGAAATCATTTCATTGTTTTGGCAATGAACTTACATTCAGACTGCTGGCCAGTGACTCTTATTGTTCGATTTACAGTTCCTTATCACTTGTCATGTTCTTCAATCACAAATAATAAAGAACTTTAACATTGCACTCTATTTTGTTTGAATTTCAGCTCAATTAAATGTACACTTCTATAATAAACGAATTATGATTTTTTGTAACTGCAAGTCATTCGATGGCTATAGACATACTAACCTAACTTGCGCGTGTTGATTAAAAAATACGTTTTTCTTCTTTTTGCTTGCAAAGGAAAGGAAAAGATTATAAATAAATGTCTTAAAAAAATTAAAACTTCTACAGAACTATTACAATTTGCTAATATAAAAAATATTCGGCGTGAAAAAAAAAATTAACCAACCAAATCAATTAGTGGACGCACACAAAGTCCTGGCCTCACGTCTGGTTCCAAAAGGATTCAGGCTGGAAGGCCTGCCAAAAATGAAAATCTTAATAATAAACGCAAAGCCTCAAGATCCTTAAGTGAAGCGGTGCTTGTTAATAGAGGTAGTGCTGAATTTCACTAATGTATAGGTATTTTATTTTCTTCTGTTTTATCTTCATAATTTTATTTGATATCAACTATGTTCGTTTTTTTATTAATGTTTTTTTTATTTAATTGAGGTTTAAAAAAAAACCTTTTAAGTTTTACCATTCAAAAAATTTTTGTCCAACAGATTTTCATAGTATACAACATGCTATACAGTATTTTATATAATATTTTTATTCCGCCGCTCTGGGCTGTAGTATATTATGAAGTGAAAATTCGCGCGTATTCGTCACTACAATCTATACTGCGACTCAGAGCAACCTATATCGACGGTGCTCTGAGTAATAGTATAGTATGTAATTACGCAAACGGGACATTCCACTAAGATAACAAAAAGAGTACGTACTGCAACTGTAAAGTTGGGCAATAAGGACGATATCACTGTTCTGTTTTGCAGCTTTAGCGGTTTAAAATACATTTTAGCTTTGCACTTCTTTTAACTAATTTAGTATGTTAAACTTTCCACTATAATAAATAAAATTGGCCGGAATATTGTGTTGAATTAGAATATATAACAGTAAAAAAGGACGCAACAAATCAATTTTCCATAAAACTACACCCGGGAAATATTAAGGTTGACCTGTCCGATGAGGCCAAACGTTTTTTACACGTAATGCTCGCTTTTTTCAGTCGATATGTGGGGACTGAAAACTTTTACGAAAAGCATAAAACTCTTTTTAACTTTTCCTTGGGTCATCTATTTTTGCCCTTCGTGTTGGACCCCTTCCGGGAAAAAGGTCCTTCTTCAATGACCCTTATCTAAACTTTACCTACATTGGTTGATTTGTTATGTAATTTATTATGTATTTTTTAGTTTGCTGGCAGAAAAAGAAAATTTGTGTTTTCAAATATATTAAATTATTTTTCTTGCAATTTAAAGTTTTTATTTGTAACAATATTTTTATTACGTGCGTACTCTGTTACAATTGGAATAATCCAAGAATTTAAAAACTATGTTTTTTTATAGTTTGTAAATAAAAAATTAAATGAAAATTTCTTAATTTAAACTGCTTTATACAAAAAAAATAATTTATTTTAACTACGATATTTTTTTCTAAATATGCAGTTTGCACTTTGATGTTTTAAATAATACATTTATTTTTGGTTTTTTAAGTACCTTTTTATAAAAAAACTAAAGTTACGCCATACAGAAAAAAACCACAAAGTTGTTTTAATTACCCAATTTTTTGGGGATTTCCATTTAAATAAAAGGGAATTTTTTTTAAACAAAAGGGCCCTTATGGGTTAAAAAATTAAATTTTCAATATTTAAAGAGCTGAGAGTTAGCATACAGGGTCTAAAGCAAAAATTTAAAAATTGTGAATATTCCTTTATATTCAAATCTGATTTTTCAATTTAAATAAACAGGTAAAACTTGCCGGAGATGCCCTTTCTGATCATAAACTGTTGTCACTATTATGGACTAATGGCGTAGCTCCTGGCGTTTATTTTTTTAGTATTATATTGTTATAACCATTTTAATACTACAATATTTATTATTTGGTACCTGATACTTATTTTCTGCTTAGTTTTACATAAAAGAGCTTTAAAGATACTTGTATTTTAAACTTGTCTGTTACGAAAAGCGTAATAATAAAAATTATTAATTATTCTAATTGTTACAAAAAATCGATGAAATACATATATTCGAGCAAAAGATAAAACAATCATTTTCTGTAAAAATTACTATTGACCTTAGTTTTAAATTTTAATCTTTTCAAATAGTCGAAGAAACGAAGAAATACCCGAGAGATTTTTTGTGCAGTAACATAGATTTGAATGCGGTTTTTTGCATTCGATTCGTATAAAGGTCTACAAACTTTGTAAACAAATTTAATTAATGGGAAATTAAAAACTGCGTTTGCACAATAAAAATAGGTAATTTCGAAATGCGTTTAAAAGTTTGCAATTATAAAAAAATTATAACTAGGTAAATAATGATGAAAATGTGCCCAAATTTGTTACTCGGGGGTTTTCGAGGTCGCTGTATACAAATATGACATTGACAAGGGCCTACGGACTACCTGGTGTGCGCTAAGGATGTTGTAAACGTCGTCTTTCGGAGTTTTACGACAATTCCTTCTAATATCAACCCATTTTTGTTACTCGGAGTTTTTGAGGTCGCTGAACATGAATATGACATTAACAAGGGCCTACAGAGTACCTGGTGCGCTCTAGGGATGATGTAAACGTCGTCTTCTGGGTTTTACGACAAATTCTCCTAATATCAGCCCAATTTCTTTACTCTGGGGGCTTTTGTGGTCGCTAACCACATGGTGTAAACGTCGTCTCCTGGAGTTTTGCGACAGTTCCTCCTAATATCAGCGCAATTTTATTTCTTAGGGAGTTTTAAGTATCTCGCCAATATTATATTCGTCTTCAGCGACCACAAAAAAACCCCGAGTAAAGAAATTGGACCGATATCAGTAGAATTTGTCGTAAAACTTCAGAAGACGACGTTTACACCATTCTTAGTGTGCACCAGATCTCCGCAGGCCCTTGTCAATGTCATATTCGTGTTCAGCAATAACAAAAACCTCTTAAGTACGGAAATTGAGCTGATATTAGAGGGATTTTTCGTAAAACCCCAGAAGACGACGTTTACACCATTCTTAGCGCACTTGAAAACCCTCGAGTAACAAAATTGGGCTAATATTAGGACAAATTGGCATAAAACTCCAGAAGACGGCTTATACCCCATCCTTAGCGGGCACCAGGTACTCCATAGGCTCTTGATAATTTCATATTTGTGTTCAGCGACCTCGAAAACCCCTGATTAACAATTTCGGTCCCATTTCCATCATTATTTACGTAGTTATAATTTTTTTTATAATTGAAAACTTTTTAATGCATTTCGGAAATGCATTTTTCTAATGCACAAATGCAGTTTTTCATTTTGCATATATTAAATTCACAAAGTTTTTAGACGTTCATACGAATCGAATGCCAAAAACCGCATTCAAATCCGTCTTACTGCACAAAAAATCCCTCGTAGGGCCTATTTTTGTACTACTTTTCTCGACTAATACAACGCAAATTGAAATTGAAATATCTCAAAGGCCGTTAATTTTATCGACTTAATAAAGGTGCAATAACTTTTTTTGAAGAACTAAGCAAAAAAAAAAAATATTAATACCAAAAAAATCAGACGAAATAGTGGGAAAAAATTTAAAAATGCTCATACTATGCCAGAAGGTTTATTTCTTTCAATATTCTAAATCGGGGAAACCCGATTAAAAAATAAAGAAAGAAAATAAAAAAAATAAAACCTTGTACTTTAAATATGGAACCATTTTAAAGCTATGTTTATATAACAGTTTCGTCCTATTTTTCGCTAAGAAATCTCCCATTAGGCAATGAGATCTTTTTTGAATCGCTCTGTATATAATAACTACCGCTTGTCTCTTTTGTGTTTGTAGGCTATAGACTAAAACATTCAAAATTCTTTTAGCTCGATCGATATATTAACTAAAAATTACGAAAATGAGCTTTTGAATAGGAAAATTGAAGGGTTTTAAAAGAAAAGATCATGAAGCTTTTAGGCAGTTGAGCACGTACAGCAGCCGCACTTTATGTTACTTGTGCTAGACATTCAAGATTCTAAAATGGCCCTTTTTATCAAGTAACTAGCGATCATACACCGTGAGTGGAAATGTAATCATCCTAAATGCTTTTGCTTGCAACGCTTTTCTAAATTTAAAATGTATTAACATAAATTGGGTATTAAATGAACACAAAAAGCTTATATCTGCAAAGGTAAACATTAGGTAATATGCTAATTTATTGTAAACAGAAAATTTATTACTTTTCTACCATAAAAGTTCCTTGCCTTAAAACAAGAGACATATCTGCCTATAAATAAAAGTAATTGAAAAACCAGTTCTTTGAAAGGCCTAGTTTCAATAATATAAGAAAATAGTGCTAATATGTCATACGAGCAATCTTAAATAGAAACCAGGTCATCCGAATGATTGCAAGGTTGTCTCTAAGAAATAATACAAAAGTTTTCTTTCCTTTCTTATTATAGACTTAGATATTTTTCAGTTGTTTGTGATTTAATAAAAAGGTTTATCAAATCCAGATAGTTGTGGTTAGTAAAAAAAATCCTAAGATATTTTACGATTTTGATCTCTTCTAAAACAATGCGCAACGTACTTCCTTTTTACGATACCCTCCCTAACCTTTGGGTGTGGCTTTTCAATTGGCTTTCTAATTAAAATTTACTAAATATTGCAAATGGTTGCTAATCTAACTTTACCACTTAATGCTGGAATGCTTTAAAAATACTTTTAGCTGTCTTGCCTTTAGGCAGAATTTCTGTTACCCTTTTTTTTTTTTTAATTTTCTTTAGGTTTTGTCTCATTTTTCTTAGTTTCTTCCTGTCCTTAACGTTAGTCAACTGCTCCTCAGAATTGTTCTCAGAAATAAAACACAGAACAGATAAGATGATAGCCGCCGCAGCCCGGTTTGAAATCGCATATAGACGACAACTGTGGAGACTGGCATTCATGAGCTTTATAGGTTTTTTAGCGGTTGTGTAAGCCTTGTAAAGATTATTACTGTCGATGAACAGCAAGGAAACATCATGTTAGTTCTAAAATCAGATCTCCTTAATCGAAACGAAATAAAGAAAATTTTTTCTGTTGTATTTTCCGTGTTTTGTTTAAAAGCACCTAGGCTAGGATCCCTTTTTTCTATAACTAATATTCTGTTCGTGCGCTGATCTTTTTAAACTATTTGTTTCTCTTTAGGCACTTTTTTTTCTCTTAACCAAATTTAGTTTTTTGACTGCTAGGCGCATGCCGTCCTTTCGTTTCGTTTCGCATATCGCTTCTTTGTCAGAGCGCTAAAGTAAAGTTAAGTATTAAAACATTAGACTGTAATAGTTAGGTTAAAATACTTTAATATGTTTTTCAATAAAATCAAGCTTCTCCAATAAATTCTGTACAGTTTTGCAGGCGGCCAATATACACAAGTTTTATTTACAATAAATTACATGCATTAATACTTTACAAGTTTCTTGTGATACACCAATGGATGTATCACCAACCCAAATCAACATCTGTAGCTCAGCTCAGCTCTTGTAGCTGAGAGATATAAACATTTTTGTACAAACAGTTGTAAACAATTTTAATTGTTTACGGAAATAGATGTGCTAGTCAGATTCTTCCCAACCGCTGTGTTCACACATCGTCGTTGTGGTTGGGCCCAGTAGGATCTTTTGGAACATGCGCTAGAGTTGCTGGTTATCGGCAACTCTTGTTGCCACCGTATGGAACGGGATCCGAAGCTAAGATGAACACAAGGCTTTAACTCAAGGTGTTAGCATACCGTGCTGATGAGTCAATGACATCCTGTGCCTTTAACAGCTGTCCCCAACGGTGCCTCTGAGATACAGGGCGACCTCTCAGAGTATCTAGCCTTACTGCGGTAATGCGGGGCTCTGCCGTGGGGGACTATTACCTAGCTCCAAACAGAAAGCGGACAACCGCTTTCCCAGAAAAAAAGTGACAAAGGTGCGCTAACCGAAACGGATAAATCCGTTTCAAGAGGTGCCACTCAAGGTCACAAGCAGACAAAGGTGCGCCGACCGAAACGGGTGAATCCATCCCGAACAAACAGGTGCTTAGAAAGGGTTCCCTGAATCCAAAAAGGAGGCGGACAGAACCGCCTTTTTAGGAAAAGGGGTTCCCTGGCTTTAAACAGAAAGCAGATAGGACCGTTTTCATAGGATAAGGCCGGAGATGCGGCCTCAGAAAGAACATCTGGTTCCTTTAACAAGGACCTGGTAGCTACCCACGTCACTAGACCGGGAGAGGAGGGCATGATGGATCTAATCTGTCTGCTCGTCATACTCTCCAGGAGACAGGGACACCAGAACAGGAGAGGAGATGTAAGAACTCTCTCCCAATCTGGTATCGGAATCATTAGGGGTCCGATCCTATTGAAAGAAATATAAAAAGGTGTGAGCCACAATAGACCTAGCGGTCGCAGTGGAGGGCGTAAAAAGTCCACTCACTTTAAACCTACCTACATAGTCAAATTCTTTGAACTAACACGAAGAAAGTATTATAAATTACTCACATGGAAAACTGACATTTTCATAAATTATTTAAGTAAAAGAACATTTTTGCGGATTTCCAAAAAAATACGAAAAAAATCAGAGAACATTCCAAATACGACCCGACCTCGAGCTCACATGTTGTACTGACCCCTTTTTCTTTCTTTTATTTCATGCGTTTGTTTTCTGGCGGGCGAAATCTCGAGACTTTATTGGATACGCAATGTCAACAGAGTTTACGAAATCATGCTGACGCAACGGTTATTTGCTTAGTTATTTTTAGATCGGTAAAGAAATTTTTAAAAATGATTTAAATATAGTTAAGGCGGCGTTTTTACGACTAAAAGGAAAATTTACTGTTTAAATTTAGATTTTTATTATTTTATAAAAATTTAGAGGAATGTTTACGCACTTCTGGCTAGAGAAAAAATAGCTTCCAGGTTGCCAGATGTATTTCTACAACAAGCTCTTATCATTGTTTGATAATATTTATATTTTTTATGAAAGTAATCGGAGGCAATTGGAAACTTAATACCACTATTCCAAATCATTTTTTTTATTTCACTCTAATGTCCCCCTTCTAATCGGTATACATTTTAAATTAGACCATGCCTAAAATACTATTTCCATTTTTGGGAAATGGTATCTTCTTAGGACATACGTTCATATAAAGTTTTTTTTAGAAAAACACCAGAATAACCTTTTTTAATATAAGCATGTTATTAGGAAAACACACTGTATATAAGGTTATAAAACCTTAAAAAGGACGTCATATTTTTTCTGCCATGCCACGTCTAGCCAACAGCAGCGCAAAATAATTAATTTTCACCTCTAACAAAATAATGAGGAAAAGTAGGTTGAGTTCTATGCAAAATTATTCCTTGCCGGCGCTTTTATATTTTCTTCTTTTTCTATCGGCTTTGATCTCAGTCTGAATAATCGATGCTTGTTATGCACTTTATCTTCTCGAAATCAATTAGGGATTTTATTTTTCTTTTGTAACCGCTTTAATTATTCTTTCCCATTAGAGCTTTACTTGGATTAACAAAAGGAAACCGAGAGCGAGGAATTTTAATTTGTTTTTATTTAATTTGTGTTGAGGGATCGTGATATTAGAAATAGCATATTACGTATTAATTTCAGACAGTTCAGTTGACTATAGCTTAATAATTAGCAAAAAAATAAAGATCAATTATAAAAATGGGGTCATTAATAAGGCGTACAGCTCTTTTTTGGACATGTGAGTCTTATTTAGGTACAACGAAGTACAGAGATGAAGTACTTTCTGGTACAAAAGAGCAGTTTGTTTTCTGAACGCTGTGATCATTGCAGCCGGATCGTGGAAAAAACTTCTCCTTAATCTAGGGGAAGACTTCGGCATCGCCCGGCTCCTTTGGGTGTCCCGATCAGGAGGGACTGGAGGGAGTACTTTTTCCCACAATCTGGCTGCACTGGCTGCGATAGCTATGGATGTAATATGCTTATACTGTTTAAAGTAATTCTTAAAGGTAATGCTCACAAGGGTAAATGATTCTTTGTTTTATAGAACTTGGCTACTTATAATTAATAGAGAAAGAGCCCATGACAGCCAGACTTACGTCATAGAATAAAGGCTGGCAGTTTTATGCGCAATGTACCCAACAGGGGTAGCAACGATTGGTACTAAGAGCTTGGATCCTCGTAAGTAACAGGTAGCAAATGTTTATAAAATTGCTACCCAAAGTCGTCATTGGGTAAAGTCTTTTTAAATATTTTCTTTGGGATAGTATTAGAAATTACGTAATCGATTGCCAGATACTTCGTGGCAGTTCCTCTCCGGATAGCCTTAACCTTAATATAAAAGCTGAGTTTTATATACAGCGCGAATCGTCAATCAGTATTTTAAGTCGCCCGATTTCTATTAAAGAAATATTATACAGTATGTCCCATTTTTTTTAGAGTTATACATGACTACGCAATTTTTTAAATATTTTTGATTTAGGCTAAGGAAAAAGTGTTTACTACACAATCTTAATTAATTTTTTAATAAAAATATCGATTTTAAACGGTATTATTCAATATTTCAGCCTGTATTAAAAACATTATTAATATAAATGAAATATATATATTTTTAAAATTTTGTTATTTAATATACTCGCAAACGACACGAAAAAAAAATTGAAATTGAGTGGTTATGCAAACCTTGCTATGCACTCACACATATTCTTTTAAAAAACTTGGGTTTCAATTTAAAATCACCGATAAAGTCATATTCTAAATTTGGCACACAAAATACTGAGGCAAGAAAGAGTTAATAATAAACTAATTGGTCTAAATTTAAAAGGTGTATAACAATCTTCTTCTATGTGAGTTGGAATAATCACTGCTTTTAAACTTTTAGGAAATTCGTCATTAAAATAAAGTAAAGATCGTTAATATAAAGAAAAAATAAAGTTGCTGCCCTAAACCCTGAGGTATCTCAGCATTAATTTGGTGGAAGCTGATAGGATGACCATTTACAACAACTAACCACAACTAATATACATCAATTAGAAAGGAAACAGAAGAGCCAAATCTAAATTTTAGGTAAAAGACCATCAAAAAGAAGTTTGTTTAGGAGCGCGTTAATTGTCATAGATATAGCAAGAGCACCGATCTGGGATTTGCGAAATAACTCAAGAGGCTTGTTCCAGTTATGTAATACAAATGAAAGAAGACCTGTTGCTGATCTTTAGTGATGGAATCTGTATTGTCCGTCATGTATAATTTCGTGCTTTACCAATAGTCGAGGCAATGAAGCACTTAAAAGGCCAAAATTTTTTGTACTAAGATGTATTGAAATGCGGTTTTTTGCATTCGCTACCAAAAATTTTTTGTTAAAAATGTTCCTACTTTGTGAATTATTATACAAACAGCAAATTGCATTGCTCCAGCCAAAATGAATTCAAAAAATGCATTTTTTAAAACGGCTTTTGAAAGATTTAATAACTTTGCAAATAAGAGTCAGAACTGGCCCAAATCGGGTTCTGAGGGGGTTTTCGAGGTCACTGATCACGATTATAATGTTCAAATTGACTTAAGCCACCTGGAGCTCAGGAACGCCGATGAACGTCATATCCGTGGTACTCTCCCAAAATTTACGCGGGGAAGGAGAGAAACTCGACGCTCGGGGGTTTTTGTGGGTCGCTATATCCTAATATAGCATCGGCGAATACCTCCCGGCCACCTGGTGCGCCGGAACCTGAACGTGGACGTCATTTTCGAGAGTCTTCCTGACAAGATTGTCAAAAACAACCCAAAAGTCCTTGTGGGAACGCTAATCCAAATATCACGTCAAAAACGATCCACCGAACAGCTAGTGTACCGGAACCTGTGCCTGAACGTCGTTATGGGGGTTTTTGGGGCGTTAGTATAAAAAATTCCGGGGGTTGATTGCTTCATTGTCTCGACTACAAATAGTTTAAATTTGGAAATCATTAACTTTTTTCATTACCACGCAAACAACTGACAGCAGATAAATCTCAAGTATCACTTGGGGAAAGTATTGTATTAAAGTATTTAGGGTTGCCATTTTGTCCAGAAGATTATCTTATGGAAATTTGCACGTAACAGTGTTGCTGATATGATGAATATAATTATTGCTTCTGGGGAAAAATTGCTACTTGGGATAGGTTTATATTAAAAAGAAAGAGTTTGTAACAATTTCTTGTATATAATTTACCCACGTGCGATTGTTCAGCTCTCCGGAAAAATGCTCGTATCATAAAAAAATTGAGTGAGAGAGGCGAGTAAAGACAAGAGCAAGTTTTTTTTTTTAACTTGGGACAGTCCACGAAGGCTGATGCCTAAGTACTAACGTACCGTAGGTGTCTTCAGTGTGGTTCAGAGTTTACGAGCACATTTGATTAAGACTATTGCCGATATATCACCTATCCAAAATAATTTCTTATTATTAAGGAATTAAAAAATAGTTTTCATCTGCTTAACCTTTAATAAGATTTTATTCATTTTGTAGTAGACAGAAGCAACTGTTGGAAAAGGCAGATCAATGGGAGGATTAAGGGTAGAATTGGCAGTAAACTGTTTAAAAAAGGGTTGACTTTAAAGGTATAAATAATTTCATCTTAAAATATTAGAAGTTTTGACTGATGTTTTTGGCGAAGGACTAGAGGGATTTATTGCCATTAAAGCAGGAGAGGATTATATTTTTTATGCGAATATTAAAATGATCTTTATCCTTTGAAATAGTTTCATTGTATTGGTTTCTTGCCTCGATGTTAATTTGGGGATTTTCAGAACTTTGTTACAGGATTTAGAAAACATTTACAAACATTAAAATCATTAAAAACTATTACTTCGGCCAAGGGAAACTAAAAAATAATATTTTTAGTCTTTATTGAGAAATTAAAGAACTTAATCCAAGTTAACTTTTTCTTATAATTGTCAGTTTACACCTCTAAAACGGGTTTTAAATTTGGGAAACATGACTGTAAAAGTACAAGAAACATTCATGCAGCATATATTACTGACTGTGACAACAAACATTAATATCTACCTGGGGTTCTATGTTAAACTAGTCCATTATTATTAATTTCCCAAAAAATTATTTCTGGCATAATATTTAAAACATTTTTGTTTATAACAGTGGAATATACTTTCCAAAAGTTCTAAATTAGATTTTAAATACACGGAAGCCTATATAAAAGCAACATTGGAAAGTTATTTATGGATGTAAATGTACTTAAAATGTACCCCTTTTGGAAACAGTAATGCGAAGGAGTAAACCCAAAGCAAAAATATATAAACAATAATTATGGAAAATTGCTTTGGAAATAATTTACTTGGGCAAAACATTGTTTGCTAAATTATGTTTCCAAAGTGGGTGTAGTTAATGTCATTAGACATTTTTCATCCAATAATGGAATTTAGGAAAAGTTTTATTTTGGGATCTTACTAATTAATTAAACTTAATTTTACTTAAAATATTTTTTTAGCAATATTAGCTTAGATTAGCACTTCGTGTTACCCTTCAAGGGGCTGCAAGGGGAGGAATTACACTGGCACTTTCTTAAGAGCAGAAGTCGTGGAACTTTCTATGTGGTCCACACACGGTATTAATGTCTTAAAAGAAATTTTTTAATTTTTTTTTGTATTCAAATAATGCTTTTAATTTTTCCTTTTAAAAATAAAAAATAAAATCCTGGTTGACTAAATCGAAATTAGCTTACCCATGCCCTTTTCGATAACCTCAATAAAAAAATCAGTAAACGAGGGCAAAATCTCAGCAAGTTAAAATAAAAAGATTTACTTTCATAGGTTTTATGAAGACATAGATTTAAATTTCATCACAAAAAGGATCTCAACCGTCGGATTTTCTATATCTGAATCAAGATTTAGTATCATGACTTTGTCGTGGGCTGTCTGAAACAAGCTTTATAAGTTTTTGTTATCTTTGGTGGTTTTCTTTTTAAAATGTTTCTTTTTACATTTTTATTGTAAGCTGTTTTAATTTAAGTTATGTAAGTTTAAGTCCTTGAATTTTCCTGGAAATATTAAACAATGGGTGTCATATTCTTTGGTGCATGGAACGGAACAATTTTGAAAACTTGAAAAATTTCATGTATATTTTCGAATGACGTTTAACATTATTTTATTGTACTAAATTTATATAAGTAATATATATTTTAAAATTATTTTTCAATGCAATTTTATTTGATCTGTTTCGCAGCTTTTTAAAAAACCTTTAAATTGCAAGATTAATTATTCAATATAAAGTTAAAAAGAACTAATTTATATAAAAATAAACAAACCATTTTTCTCAATTCAACACGTATGTATGTAATAATATTGAAATTACTTTATATTTGCATATAATATACTAGAGCTTTCAAACAAATATACAAAATTTTATAGGTGTATGTATATATGTTTGTATGTATGTTTGTAAGTATGCTTGTCCTAGCATTTCTTTAAAACTATTAATCGGATAGTGACAATTTTTTTTATTAGCTTACATTTACTTTAACTTAGGGAACAGTAAAGATTTATCAAATTCGATTTAGTAGTTTTTATTATATAGACCAGGGTTTCCCAATCTTCATTTCGCCGAGGCTACCCAAACCATAAAAAAAATATTTTCATATTTTCATGCCCCTCTTAATTAAGTTTTAACAAACATAAGAACCACATTTTTTATATTAAATAAATTATTTATAAGAATTTTGAATAGATACAGTACAGACATAATATATTTAATTCTTATGGATCTTAATAGAAGAGTAGGTAGAATTTTAATCATTAATTACTTCTACATTCACATTTCTTAGTTTTCTTTAAATTAAACATATTATTCTATTATTATTATTTATTTATTTAAATAATATTTTTATAATTAGATAATGTCTAACAACTTTCAAAGTAATTTTAGAACAAATAAATAAAAAATTTTAAAGTAATGAGATACTTGAGCTTGCATGCTCTGTACCAGTTGGTCGATTCTGGGTTTAGTCTTTGCTAGAGCTATGGTTAAATCGCTATAGACGGCAAGGCGATTTGGCTGTTTTTATTAAACTAGACCTAAAAACCTGTCTGGCATTAATAAGTGGATGAAAATTTTCAAAGCAAGATTGGTAACTCGAAATTAACATCTCGATAGTATCGGTAAAATTTATTTTCCAACGCTTGTAAATGAAATTTTATTTCAGAATTTAAATCTTTATTCAGTTTTTGATTATTAATTGCATCGGTGATAAAGGAAATACATTTTAAGCAGATACTTTATTTTTTTTTAAGTTGAAGCTTTGATATGAAACCTTAAATATGATCATAGTTACTAATTAAAGTGCCACTTCTGCCCTGAAGTTTCAAGTTTAGCTGATTTAGGGCTTTAAATACCCCAGCCAAATAGGCTAGCTTCCACTGAAATTTTTAATTTTTAAATAGTTGCATAAAATTATTATTTTCTTTAAATTTAAGAAAAAGGATGACCTCTATAAAGGCGAACTAACATGTTGCCTTTTGATAACCAGCGCACTTCTGTACTTCTGGGTGAAATAGAAGGACCTTGTGATCAAAATCTCATGTCTCACTTAACAGACTTCAAACGAAATTTGGGTTTTTTTGTGAACCAACTATTTACAGGAGCGAGTACGACACGCAATTGTTTTTTAAGTGAAAATGGATTTAAGGGGGAAGTTGGGGCGTGAGTTCGCATCACACGTCGTGTTGTGACTTGTCGAAACTTGTATAGCAGCGGTTGAATGGCAATTCGAAAGAGTTAATTTAACTCAAGCGTTAAATAGATTTTTTTTCGGAAATGAAAACGTACCTATTACGTCCCTCCCCCCTAACATTTTTTACGCCCTCCTAGGTGGGCGTGCCCCCTGGTTGGGAAGTCCTGATATAAACTAATATGTGTACGGGTAACGGCCTCGCTTATTAATACCCAAAAAGGATGTCATTTCAAAGAAAAAACTGCTTGAAACCTTGGTCAAATTCTAGTGCATCTTAAATAATTATTAACACAGTTTTTAAATATTAACAACAAAACTATTTAAAATTTTCAAATTAAATCGACTTTAAAAAGAATTAACTTAAAATTCTTCTTGCGGTGCCATACTCTATTTTAGAGTGTAGCCGCTCCCTCGCACATATCTGTGTTGCGTACCAACTAGACACAGATATGGGGACCACCGGCTTAACGTGCCTTCCAAAGCACATGTGAGAGGGTTTACCAGGCAGAAATACTACACAGTGGTTTGCCATTGCCTTCTGTGAGGTGACGAGCTATGAAAAAGTCCAATGAACAGTGCGGGGATCGAACCCAGGTCTTCACGGCTAAGAGGCTTACTTACTTACTTACAACAGCTTTATTAGTTACGTACATATTTACAATACTTCCTAAGACTACGTGTGTACATACAATATATTTACAATACATAAACATAAGTATATAAAATATTTATATGGTAACATTCTCGAGTGTCTTCACAGGCTTTGAGAATGGGCGACAACCGGGTGAGGGTTGGGGCTGGTGGGAACCCTAGGTAGCGGAGAAGTATTGGTTTCGGGATGGATAGCATTTTCCGATCAATGATCTCACAAACGTTATTAGCCATTGGTTCTGCTAGAAGCTTGGAGGAATTTTATTAATTAAGTTTTATTTACATGCTGTATTTGAAAAGCATTGCTGGGAAAAGCAGTCAAAAACCCAGCTTCTTTTATATCAGGTACTATGATAGCATTGTGTCAGGTACGACGTAGCAATAAACCAAGCCCGGTCTGTATTGTTGTCGGTACTTCACATTTATGCACATTTGTTCAGTATTTCATTCATTATTCGCACTCTCATTCATACTATTCACTCTTTTCATTTATTCCCATTCATTCTTATTAAGTCTGGTCAGTAGTCCTGTTCATAAGTTTATGTTTGCAGTTACCTCGCTGTTTCGTGTTAGGATTAAGGGTTGAAAAATTAGGGATTTATAGTATTGTCAATCGTCTTGGTAGTAGAGGGGTAGTTTGTGGTATAGTGGCTTATGTATGATGTCATCGTAATGTCTGAGCCGCATCAAGTCTTGCGTTAAAACAGACTTTTGCGGCTGTGTGTTGTAAAACTTGTTTGCCAAGGAATAGATGTATTCATCTATTCTTGGCGTGTGCTAAGAGGCTGGTGCGCTGCCACTACACCAACTTGCCACAACTTAAAATTATAAAATAATAGTTTTTATGTATACTGAATCAACCAAAAAAAAACGAAATTAAAAGAAGGTTCGAGCAAATTAAGGCCCTACAATTATTTTAAGGTCGGTGTCTTCTACGCTCCATATTGCATTGAATATGTCGTTTCTAGTTTGGGTCAGTTTTATATTCGATGGCTTGACCTCAAAAAAGTTGTCGGTTAATTCAGTGTATATGTTACACTAGATTCTCCAGTAAGAGTTAACTTGGCCTAGGTAAAGACTCTTACTGGTCTTTTTAGTGAAAGTTGATTAAAAGCGGAAAGTGATAAATTTTAAACAACATTTACTAGTCGGAGTTGACTATAGCTAGGGAAAGTATACTCTTACTGCCTTAAATAAGTAAAAGTTGACTTTTTGCAAGGAAAAATGGTCTACTTCCTAATAAACAACAAATAAAAAAGCAAAACCAAATGAAAATGTTTATTAGGAAATATTTATTATTAAAGGAGCATTTTATTTCAGTTCTGTTCAGTTCCTACTTTTATTGATTTATCACGTCTAAAATATAATTGGAAAAAACAAAAAGCCGCTTTAACTAACCAGAACTAACCATGACCGACTATATCTGAAGGTTTTTAAATTTAGTAGCAACATGTCGGAATCAACTTTTACTGGTACTTTTAGTAAGAGTTTACTCTTTCTAGGTAGAGTCAACTCAGCCTAACAATCTACTTTTTTTGTAACATAAATATTGTTTTATAATTTTTAAAGTTATTTAATTTTTTTAAATTACTTCTTTATTGCTTAATCATTTGGAATCGTCATACATCTTAATAAATCTTACAGTTTAGTTATTCTTTTGGTTATCTACAAATCAAAATCGCTACATTAGTTTTTAAACTTTAAAATATTTGCATCGTTTTATATGGAAAAAAGTTTTGTAAGATTTGTTAAAAATAATAAAGAACTTTATTTAGGAGACTAAATAATTACTGCTTTTATTTTTTTATTTAAGGTTAAAATAGAAACCAAAAAAATATATATTATTACTAAATACAAAAAATAAATTTTAAAAATTAAAATAAATATATTTTTATCTGGATTATTTAATATACACTCCTTGGAGCTCTACTAATGATACACGTAAGGCATTTGAAACACATTTAGTAAACGAATTACCATTTAAAATTACATAAACAAAATTGTTTTAAAAAACTAAATGTCTCAGTTTTGGTAAAAAAGTATTGATTGTAAGGTACAGTAACGGACATTAATCTTATACCACCTTCTACTGAATATAAATACCTGTTGAAAAACCTAATAAAGAAACAGGTGTCCGTTGTCATTGTCTAAAAATATTTTTTAAAATGCCAAATTTAACTTCGGATCAAAAAGTATAAATTATTTATTATATTGAGCAGAGAGGCTGGCCAGAAAGGAATGTGGCGGAAGAGCTTAACATCCCTTAGAGAACTATTCGTTTTGTTAAAAAAAAAATGGCAGGAAACACCCTCCTTTGAGAGAAGAGCTGAAAGTGGTCGCCCTAAACTATCGTATCAAGAACAAGACAATAATTTTGTTAATGTTTTGAGAAACCAACCATTTAAATCTGTAGTTACAGCAAAAACGGAAAGCAATTTCTCAGCATTTGCTCTAAAATTTTTCTTGGAACCTCCGATTTTTTGGCCGTGGCTTGCACGTAGTTTGGATTTAAATATTATGGAAAATGTTTGGGGCTTATTGGTTACAAAAATAAATAGGGAAAATGAATTTGGACCGCAAAATGTAAACGAACTTAAGGATAAAATTTTGGAGGCGTGGAATGAGTTACGAGGAAATTCGGACTACGCCCGGGTTTTTTTCCATTCGATGTCCGAAAGGATAAACACTGTCTTAGAAAAAAACGAAGCCGCAATAAAATATTAAATTTGTTTGGAAGGATATAAAAGTTTGTTTGAAATTATTAAATTGTTAATTAATTTATTAATTTGTCTGTTTTTATAAAATATAGTAATTAAAAGTAAAACAAGGTAAAAAAAAACGATTTACAAAAATTGGCAGAAAAATCAAAATTTGACAATTTTTTTGCCCAAGATTTAATGGCCGTCGCTGTACATACTAAACAACCATTAACCCTTTTTTTTACAATAGGTTAAACAAATTCTTTTTATAAGAACCTCGAAATTCTACGAAAAATGGGATCATAACCGGAAATAATGATTTATTCTGTTAAACGCTTTACCTAAAAAATATTACTTAACCCTCTCAAAGAAAAGCAGATGGTACAGAGACATTTACGATTATGATTATTTATGATTATGTCGCATTTATTTTATATTCTGCACAGCCAGTTGTAATTTATATTTTATAATGCTTTAGAGAAATATTAATCAAAGCAGGTTTAAGTTTTAAAGAAATATTTAAATTTATTTCAGCTGGCTTTTAAAAGTATACTTAATATTTATAATCTTACTTTAATAATATTTTGCTAGCGTATTTATTTTCAGTTCAGTAAAACATTATTTAATTTTCAGCCTTTTCCGCTTATCCCGTGTTTTTTTAGAGTCTTTTTAAACCCGTTTAATTAAAATTTTACATTGGTGGTTTAACATTTAAAAAATTTGTGTGTACATTATTTTAACAGAAATTATCGCTTGAGTGCAAACTTATGATCTTTGTGACTTTGGAAGGTCAATTATTCCGTTTAAACTGTGGCACCTACTACCGCAAAAGTTTTCCTTCTCCTCCAAATCTAAAATTTTTAAGTTCTGTGTTAATTAACTACGTTTTACCACACTGCAGACAGCCACGGTACGTTAGTACTTAGGCATTTAGCCCTCGTGGACCCTCTCAAGATAAAAATATATAGGAGAGAGAGAGCAAATTGATCTTTACGTACCGTTTAAAAATGTTATCACGTATGGTTTTAAGAAAAGTCGAGGACATAGAGACACTGGACGTCGTAGAATAGCAACAGCAACAGCAACTCGGACGATTGCGAATTATTGGTTTTAAAAGGTAGTATAGGTGCAAAGAGTATAATGTCTAATAAAGAGTTTTCTGCTTTTTTCTTACCGTCCCCATTAGATGTTGCCATAGACTCCCTAGCATCGGCTCAACCGACTGTTCAAAGATATGCTTCGGTGGGATAAGAAATGGAACCGGGTGATCTTTAGTATTCTTTCATTTATTTGCATATGCATGATGATATGATGATAGCAAAAAGAACCCCAAACATTCAAATCACAAATCGTGGTTTTCTAAATCCTGTGACAAAGCCAGACTTTTTTCTTTAAACGCTAGTCCCTAAAATCAACAGGCTTCAGTATCCCAGCAAGAAATCAGTTTATTAAATCTATCCCAAAACCAAAGACCGTTTTTACAATCGGATAAAAGATCAAGTTCTCTCTTCCTCGAATGGCAGTAAATTCTTCTGGTTCTTTGGCAAAAACATTGGGCAAAACTTTTGTATATAATCTTTTCCGCCCCTAACTTTAAAACATAATATTGTTCATACCTCTAAAGAAAAAACCGAACTCTTTGCCAAACAATTTGTTGCCTATTCTACCCTTGATGCTTCCGTCAATCTTTGTCCTACAACAGTTGCTCCTGTTCCTTATAAAATGTTCAAAATCATTTTTAAGGTCAAATAGATTAAGCGTATTCTTTCTTCATTTGTTCCTAATGTCTGCAAAAAACTTTTCGTTTTACCTTTAGACCTATATCTTTTCTTCCAGTTGTTTGTAAGGTAACACACCTTATCGGAAATATTTGTAAAAAACATTTACGTTACTAACTTTTTTGTAATTTTTATATATTTTTATTAAATAAAGCAACTAAACACAACTGTTTTATCTCTAAAAATGTTTTCCTATCTTGCGTTGTTTTCTAAAAAAAAAATAATTCATTGCAATTTTCCAAATCCCGTTATTGATTAGCTCTAGTTGTAAATTAAAATTTAATTTTTTAAAGTTTTTTCAGTGGGGGTCCACAGACTGGCAATAATTTTTTTTTCGAAAACGAACAAGGGAAGGAAGAATTACACAGCCCCACAAAAAAAAGATCAAGATCCGTGGTCGTACCATGATATTCCCATCCATTCCTCATCCCCAGAGGCCGGACACTACCCCTACAGGGGGGTGGAAGATGAATTTCTGGATGCCAGATGATCAACCATGGCATTTCAATGTACTTTTTAACTCTAATCCCGAATTAGTGGTCAAAAAATTTTTCCCCTTCTGAAATTTACCCTTTACGACCAAAACTACACCTAGGGAGGGGTACTTTTCAACGCTAGACTTAAATTTGTGATCGAAAAGTTTTAACCCTACTAAAATTTACCCTCTAGAAACAAAACTACCCCTAGGTAGGGGTGGAAAGTCGAGTTCTGGACGCCGGAATTGCAACGGTGGTATTCACAGGTATTTTTGGTGCTGAATCTAGGTCACGAAAATTTCTTCCCCCAGAAGCACAAAGTACCCCTAGAAAAAGGTTTAGATTTTGGATAGGGTCGCATATATATCAAGTATACTGAATATATTCTGCACTTATATTTGTCAAATAGCCCACTATGTGTCGTGTCGCTGCCAAGTATATAAAGAGTATTTAAAGTAGAGACAAAAAGTATATACAGTACATGAGGGTAAGTAAAAGTATATACCCAATTAGTCTAGGGTTTTTTTATCGATGTCGCACTACCCAAAATTCAGCAACTTGAGGGTGCATTACAATAGGTTAAAAAGTTTTTGATCACATATTCGGGTTCAGCGTTGACAAGTACATAGAAATACCAACGTTGCGATTCCGGCGTCCAGAACGATTTTCCACCTCTACCTGTGGGTAGTTTTAATCCTAGAGGGTAAATTTCAGTAGGGTAAAAACTTTTCAATAACAAATTTAAGTCCAGCGTTCACAAGTACATGAGAATACCAGCGTTGCGATTCCGGCGTCCAAACCTCGATTTTTCACCTTTTCCTGGGGGTAGTTTTGGTCCTAGAGGGTGCATTTCACTAAAGTAAAAACTTTTCGATCTCAAATTCAGGTCCAGCGTTGACAAGTACATAATAATAATACCACTGTTGCGATTCCGGCTTACAAAACTCTATTATCCACCCTCCCTAAGGGTAGTTTTGGTCCTAAAGAGTAAAGTTCAGTAAATAAAAAATTGTCTAAAAATTCGGCACTAGCGTTAAGAAGTGCATTAAAAAACCTGGCATCTGGCATCCAGAAATCCACCTTCCACCCCTTTCTGGGGATAGTTTTCGGCCTCTGGGGCCAATCCCAGACGTGCAGGGCCTTTTATGAGGCCGGATGCGGATTCAGCCACAAAAAATTTATGGGAAAATCATGGTCCGACCCATGGATCTCAACCTTTTTTTTGTGGGCCTGTGTTATCAGAAGCGAAAAAGTTTTATTTTGCAAAACAAGTCGAAACCCATGGAATATGGAAGGTATTGCTTTTAATTTTTAGTTTTATTTTGTTGAGTAATTTGTTATTTTGCACGATATATCAACTATTATCTTAAAGAATGTGCGGTTGAAAACTACATTTTAAACAAAGTTGGCATCGTTCCTGATTTCAAACTGAACGAAAATCCGAAAACATTGCAGATAGTTAAAGTCCGAGTTAGATAATGTCGTGCAGCATGAGATCGCTTTTAAATAAAGACAAAAGTTCGGCAACTTTGGACTTTTGCATTTATCAAGGGATGCGGATTAGTGAACCAATTTATAGGATTATGGCCTTGTTTTTCCCTGCTATTGTTTTGTTTACTTTGCGTTTTCTAATCTTGATTTTAGATATTTTGTGGCTAAAATCGCTTAAAGCGGCCTTAATAAGAATAGATTGAATCTAAAAGAACAAATATATCAGATTACAAAAAAGAAATTACTAACAAAACTATTTTTATTTTGTTCTTGCAAAAATAATGTTATCAATTATGTCTGAATTTTTTTAACACAACCGCGAGTATTATGACAAGCAAATCTTTATTCGTATACTTTAGTTATACGGGGTGATTCATGAGGAAATGTCAATACTTCAGGTACGTAGTCAGGGTCCAAAACTAAACATAAAAGTTTATACAAATATGGGTCCGCAGAGCCTTCGTTTCCGAAATACAGGGTGTTAAAGTTTTTATCTATATATTTTTATTTTTTTTTATGTTCAGCTGAACATTATTTAAGAACAATAACTTTATTGAAAATTAAAATAAATATTGTTTAATTATACATTATGTTTTTATTTTTTAATTTTGTTATAATAAAATCAGATGCGTCGTATTTTTTTTAAATTCAAATATCTCGAAAACGGTTGCTCATATCAACTCTTAACAAGTATACTTTTTGACGTCAAAATGACAAAAGAATTATCTAATTAACTTAAAATTGTTATACAGGGCCGTACCAAAAAGTTGGGATTGTTCAAAATAGTAAAAAGACGTGTAGGTGGCACCCCCTACAGGTAAGAGCCGTACTAAGATTAGATTCGAATCCGTAATATCAAAAAAACCCCGGATACCAATAATTACGCCAATATTTACATTATTAAAGATTTTATTTAAAAAATAGAAAAATTTAATTAAAACTTTAACACCCTCTATTTCGGAAACGAAGGCCTTGCGGATCCATATTTGTATAGACTTTTATGTTTATTTTTCTACCCTGACTACGTACCTGAAGTATTGAAATTTTTTCATAAATCACCCTGTATAATAGGTAAAGTTCATACAATTAAATTAAGAACTTGGACTTATATTTTAAATAAAATATTATTTATATAATCCAAAAAACTTTTCAATAATGAAGAAAAGTATAATTAGAGTTTCTATTTTTAAATATATTTTCACGTGACTGAAAATACTTTCTGACTGGTCAACGTCATTGTCCGCAATTTTGTTGCCAAATATATAAGTGTAATTATTGGTTATGTCGGAAAAACTTTAAAATAATTATAGTTCTGTGTGGCTAGATTTTAATAAAAGTAATAGTTAATAACTTTTAGTACAGGCGATGAGGCATTTTGGCTAGGAATTTTTTTGTACTGCATGGATTTTCCTGAAATTTTCACAGAAGTTAGGGAATAGCCCAAGGATCAAAGTTTATATCATGCCAAGGTGTGCTTTTATCCTGGGGTGGTTGCCACCCCATCTTGCGGGTGATAATTTTGTATTAAATTTTAACTACAGAAATCGATAAAGAAAGTAATTTTAAGTAAAAAATGTTCCATACATATTTTTCGTAAAACTAACATTTTTCGAGTTATTCGCGATTGAAAGTAAAAGGTTTTCCACGAAAAAATCGATGTTTTTAATGGGTTTTTCACGAATAACTCTAAAAATATACATTTTATAAAAAAAAAACTGTAGAGAGCAAAATTGTAGCTTATAAAAAAACTAGATGAAAATGTTATTTTATAGTTTCTCTAAAACCAATACAGATCGAGCTACGGCTTGTTAATGGTTAGCTTTTGTTCGTCAAATGCTAAATGTAAAAGATTCAAAGTCAAATAGCGGAAAAAGTTTACATTTTTCAAGGAAAACATATAAGGTCTTTTTTAAAGTATATAATAAGACCTTTCTTTTAAAATCAAAAAAAGAGTTTTTATCATGAAAATTGAGCGAGTTATGATAAAAATAAGGTCGGTCCCTACTTTAGATCATTAAAAACAACCCCCTAGTTTCCCCTTTTAATTAAAATAGTTCTGTACCCTTCTGCATTTCTTTTTATATATGTATTATTAATACATCTTAGAAGTTTAACCAAATTAAAATGCTTAATGTTAGAAAAATTGGAACTTAAAGTAAAAAACGATTTTCCACAATTTCGTTAATATGGCCATTTTCTTCAAAATAACTTCAACAATACTGGAGATACGAAAAAAATGCTAAAAACCGAATTATAGCTTTTTTAATAACAAAGAGATTTAATTACATAGATTTTTCTGTACAATAAGCATTTGGCCAGATATGGCCGTTTAAAGCCTGTATTTACGAGCGAGCACCACCTTACTCTAGTCCTTTAAACTCATCCCATTTTAAGACTAAGGGATTAAAAAGGATTTAATTAACATTACCTTATAGCTCTTTAAAAACCCTACAAAAATTGTTTACTTTACTAAACTTTTTACCATTAAACCTAAGGGAGCTATGTTTAAAAACCAATCAACTTTTTTTCGAAAAATTCGAATAACCACTTCGGAGCATAATATTCTATAAAACCGGTATACTTTATACTTTTACCGAAATAATTTTTGTATGCTATTCTATTTTCTTTTCCTATTTATATTTATTATATTGGTTTATAAAAATTGCAATGTTGTAAGGGGTGGTTTTTAAGGATTAAAAATTTGCAAAAGAATAAAATTGGTAATATTTTAGGAAGTAATATTTTTAATTATTAAATCTGTCAAGCTATTAATATTTTGGGGATAAATATTTTTTTTTAATTAAGCTTTAATAAGGGTTAATTTATAAGTGTCGAAAAATTGCGAAATGAAATTAGTACATATTTTAAGCAACAGCATTCTAAAAGTAAATTACTATGGTAAATTAATCATTTTTTAGGGTAAATATTATTTTTTCTATTTAAAGCTCTAACAAGCGTTGATTTTAAAATTGTATTCCAAAGCTTAAAACAATCATTAATCAACTAATCCAAACCACCTTTTACCTATCTTAAGGTTTTAAATGTATTCTATAAATTTTGACAATTGCGGGTAGTTTTCACCCTTAAAAAACAAACAGCACACATCACCATGAAATAGAATTTGATGTAGAGGGTCAGAAGCGCCTTATTCCAAATTTTTATGCAAATCGATGCAGGACAAAAAAATTGCGAGGTTTTGCCATTTTTTAGCTTCATTTCCGGGACTATAATTATGTATCATCTAATCGTTTTAATTTGTCAAAAAATTTTTTTTGTTAATCTCATAAGAGGTGGTTATTTAAAGGTTGAGTTATGGTAGTTAAATATTTATTATACCGTAAACGATTAAAATATTTTTTTTTCTAAAATAAAAGCATCATTAAATAATTTTAAAATGAAAGAATTTTTTTGTAATTTCGTTACTAAGGGTGATTTTTAACGGTTGAAACGTTACAAATATAATGTTAAATATAACTCACAAAATAATAATAGATTCATTCTATATATTTAGCTATGATTTTAATTTACATAAGGTCTATTTCTATGATTTTTTAATTTTTTAGCATAATGGGTGGTTTTACCCCTAAAAATAAACAGCACACCCTAAGCATATATAAACTTTGATCTAGAGGGTGAAAGCAACTTAATTCCAAATTTTCATAAAAATTGAAACTGTACAAAAAAATTCGGAGGTCAAACACATTTTTTCTCCCCATCCACTGTACTATTTACTGCTAACAAAAGTTAAAAGCCAATGTAAAGATAAAAGTTGTATTATAAAGTATGTTTAATTGAGGTAGACAATAAGCTGATTTTGTTTTATACTATTTTATTAACTAAAAGTAAGATTATTTAATTCAATAACACTTTCTAAAGAGGTCTTTTGTAGTATAAATATTATTAGGTAAAATTGGCATACATTAATTTCTGGCACTGGTGACGTCACATCAATGAAGCGCGTTTTTTACTAGAATTTAAATTTGTATCTCAGAAGGGTGCTATTGGAAATATTTTAGTACCCTTTGGAAAAAATGTAAAATTTGCCCATTAATTATATTATTAGATATAAAAAAAAACATTGCTTTAAAATTTTTACCGTAAGGATCTTCTTTTAAAATGGTCTTTTATCCCAAAGAAAAATGGGATCATACCAGTTATAAGGTTTTATGCTTTAAAACGCTTAACTTGAAAAATATTTCTTAAGCGCTCAAAGGCAAGCGGATGGCACAAGATACATTAAGGATTATATTTATTTATGGTTATGTCGCAATTATTTCACATCTTGTACCGCACTTTATATTTTGCTAAAGTCTTGCAAAGCCCAAAAAGACCATGTAGACTGTTGGATTTATAAAAGAAGAAAATTTTAATTTGAATTTTTAATATCTATATTTTAATAAAATAGAAAAACTTTATGATTTAAGTGGACCAGATTTCATAAAAATATAATAACTTAGAAGCCATTTAATTTTATTCCTAAAATAAAAAGTAGAAATTTATAGAGCTAATCTAGTCTCCAAAGTAAAACTTTTATCATTTAGAACAATTCTCTTGAAATCATTTCCTTTATACAGGGTGTAAAAAGTATGATGCTCACGATTTTAATGGCGATAGTGGAGCTCAAAACAAGTCGAAAGGGCCAAAAACATATGGGTCAAAAGTTAACTGTTTTCGAAATACGGCCACAGCAAAGTTAAAAAAAATTGGCGCCTGTTTCATCGAAGCGAGTCAAACGTTTTTTGCGAGAGTTGCATATTTACACTTTTTTAAGGAGATGTTATTTATATACAAATATTAAAATTACGTCTTGCAATTTATTTTGATATTCAGTTTGAAATTAAATTTATGTAAAAAACAATACATTTTTGTTTGGTTAATGATTGTAATTAAAAATTAATTTTACTCACCACAAATAGGCTAAATATTTAGTTTTAGATCACAAATTATTATGTTTTAAAACAGCACTTTTTTATTTTGCTTAAAGAATAGGATTTCTTGGTTGCACACATCTCGTTTATTAAATACTTGGACTCTACACTTGTAAATTTATAACATATCCGCATTTTTCCCGATTTAAAAACAACCAAAAATGTTGCGGCCGTTGAACACGTATTTACAACTGACTACACAGGCTTCTAGCTAAGTAGCTCTGTTGCCAATTTTTTTTTAGATTTTTAACTGGGGGAAAAATTATTATTAATATAATTTATATTTTTTTAATTTGTAGATTGAAACATTTGAAACTTAGTTTATTTTATTAGCAAATGAATCTATTAATAAGCGATTAAGACAAAAGTTTCAGGTTTTTAGAAAAACTTGCTTTCAAAGTTTAAACTTTAATATCGTTTAGACAAAAATCGGTCAAGTTTTGACACATATGTCATATGAACTTTTTGACTTGTTTGGAGCTTCACTATCGCCCATTAAAATTATGAGCATCATACTTATTACATCCTGTATAATGCTTATTTAAAAATACATAATAAGGATAAACCAAGATACTGTTGTCAAATGTTTAATAAATGTTATTTTTAAATTACCATTTATTTTAACAATCTCCAAATATATTATTATCTCGATCATCGAAGTAAAACGGCAAACATGCAGAACAATGTACGGCATCAAATGCCATGTATTTTTTTTTCCGGAAAATAGATTTTTATTACGGTTTTTCGTTCTTTCAATCCTTTTTTTTATCAATTTGAATATCTTTTGCTGTCAATCGTTATACAGGACAGATAAAGGATCCAGTAACGGGTGGGTTATATAAAACGTACAAACATGTTTCTATTTTGTGTTAATATTAAATGTATAACAAATTTTAAAAAATAGCATACATCTTACAAGAAGGTGTAAAATATATATTTTAGTTTTTTAACAAAAACGTCATTAATTTTTTGTGACTATAGGTTAATAAAATAAAATAGGAAAAAAATAATTCGTAGCATGGCGTTTCGCACATGGTGTTCTGCTTTATCAAATTTTAAGATAAACATTACAATTAAAACACTTTATAGTCGAGGAAATAAAGGAATGCCCGAGGGATTTTTTGTGCAGTAAGATGGATTTGAATGAGGTTTTTTGCATCTACACGTCTACAAACTTTGTGAACAAATTTAATTAATGGGAAATGAAAAACTGCCTTTGTACAATAGAAAAATAATCTTTTCGAAATGCATTTAAAAGTTTGCAATTATAAAAAAAATATAACAAGGTATATAATGATGAAAATGAGCCCAAATTTGTTACTCGGGGGTTTTCGAGATCGCTGTATACAAATTTGACATTGGTAAGGGCCTACGGACTACCTGATGCGCGCTAAGAATGGTAAACGTCGTCTTCTGGAGTTTTACAACAATTCCTTCTAATATCAACCCAATTTTGTTACTCGGAGTTTTTCGAGGTCGCTGAACACGAATATGATATTAGCAAGGGCCTACAGAGTACTTGGTGCGCCCTAAGGATGGTGTAATCGTCGTCATCTGGAGTTTTACGACAAATCTTTCTAATATCAGCCCAATTTCTTTACTCGGGGGGTTTTTAAGGTCGCTGAACACGAATTTGATATTGAAAAGGATCTACGAAATACCTGTTGCGCGCTAAGAATGGTGTAAACGTCGTCATCTGGAGTTTAACGCCAGTTCCTCCTAATATCAGCCCAATTTTGTTTCTTACGTGGCTTTTGAGGCTCTTGCCAATATTATATTCATTTTCAGCGACCACAAAAAACCCCCGAGTAAAGAAATTGGACCGATATTAGTAGGATTTGTCGTAAAACTCCAGAAGACGACGTTTACACCATTCTTAGCGCGCACCATGTCTCCGCAGGTCCTTGTCAATGTCATGTTCGTTTTCAGCAACAAAAGAAATTGGGCTAATATTAGCGGGATTTTTCGTAAAACTTCAGAAGACGACGCTTCCACCATTCTTAGCGCACACCAGGTTTTTCATAGGTCCTTGTAATGTCATACTCGTGTTAGCAACCTCAAAACCCCGATAACAAAATTGGCTGATAGTAGAAAATTGTAAAATGAAGACATTCTACTACTAAAAATAAAATTTTGAAAAATGCTTATGCACCTAGCAGTTTTTTCAATTCGATGCACTTGCAGCCCGGTCTATCAATTCAATTAATATTGGAAATTAACGGAGATACAAATTTTTAAAAAAAGGTCTGTCTTAAGCGTTTTTCCGGCTTTTCTCGATAGAAAATGGTCAGATCGGGATTTTTCAAAAACCATTTTGAAGGGTTTTTAAATTCTCTACAAACTGTCTTTAATAAGTAAAGTGATATAGCCAGTACTTTTTGTTATATTAAAAAAAAACGAAGAAAGGCCCTTTTTTAATAATTATTGTTTAAAAAAAATACCTGAAAAAAAATTGGTTGGATTTTTGATTTTAGTAATCTACAGGTTATTCCGGAAGGCATGGCGCAGTCAGATATCTGTTAACATTAATTACAAAAAAATCTATAATGATTGGACTACTAGTTTATAATACCCTCAGAATCTGATGCTAGGGCAACAAAAATAAAATCAAGATTTTATTTGATTGTCGGTGAAAGTAACCACTTTATTTTAGGATCAAAAAACATTCACTTATTAAATAACGAAATCCATCTCTTTGGTTTTTTTGTTCGAGAAGACATTTTAAGCTAACAAGTGTGACTTAAAATATGCAGGGTGTTGAATTAAAAAGTTTTGACATTTTTTTGAACTTTAAACTTTGACATACCGAATTGACTTGAAGGGGCCAAAAATCTCTAACCTCAAATTTTTAGAATGTATTGAAAATATTAATATTGTAAATAAAATATGTTTTTTTATGTAAAATTTTGTTATATAATACCTTGCAAACGGTCCGGAAAAAAATGGACTGGTGTGTATAATTTCTTATGTCCGTTAAAAATACTTTTTAAAAATCTTGGGTATTGATTTAAAAAATCTCAAAAGCAGTGTTTTGCAGGTCCCGCAAAGCTTTCAGTACTCGCCTACGGCCTCGATCCCTCAAAAACACCCTTTTGATCGACCTTAAAAAGAACTACTTTCGTCAGTACTTATAAATAGTATAAAATTTCATGTTAGACGTTCAAATTGTATATAATATAACACAAAGGTAGACTTTCTTTGTGCATAGAGGCTTTTTAAGTAAGTAGGCCATACACCGGTGTGATTATTCCCAACAAGCATAAAACACGTGTACCCGTCTTGACTGACCCGCACTTATCCATTATTATGAAGGCTTCGTAATTTTAAAGCAACCAACCTAAGTAGTCGTACCTACCTTATTTTTATTTTTCTTTTTATAAAGGAGCCTTTGCGCCCAAAGAAAGTCTACATTTGTGGTAAAATATTAAATAATCAAGGCTTAAGAATATTGATTCATTTAGATACACGATAGGCAAGGCAACAGCTTGAATGCCAATATTAATGCAATAGAGTAGGATACATATGGTGTAGCCCTAGATTAAAAAAAAAAACGACAACAACGACGCTGTTTCACTTCCAATTCGACGACGGACGACGGTGATTCGTTAGCATATTGTCGGCTGAGGCATGCAGTACAAGCGCCCAGCTATTTTCTGCATTACTTAAACTGATAGACTTGACTACAGGTATCCACATAAGAGGCCTATACACGGAAGGTCTTGTCGACTGTATGGACGGAGTTTTATAATAAAATTGGGCATTGCAAAGCTCAGCAGAGCAATGTCTTCGAGCATTCTTTGAAATTAAAATGTTTTAAAGTGTATTATTAAAAGTTTTTTAATATAAGAATAACTATTTATTTTTATTAATTTTTAGGAATGTTCACGAGTATTTTTTTAAAAGCCCTTTTTATTTAATTTTTAGGCTTAAGTCTAATATTATAAATATCAGACTATATTTACGGCTCGCCCTAGAAACCCCTTGGATCGACCTGCAAAACACTACTTTCCAGTCTTATAACGTAAATTACTATTTCCTTATGTAAAAATGCTTTAAAACAAAAAAGTAAAACCTGGCAGTAATAGGCATTTTCAGGTGTACTTGAAGAAAATGAAATAAAAAAGTATTTGAGGAATTTAGTCACACAAATTAATAATATAGCATAAATTTCATATTAGACGTTCACATGGTATATAATATAACACAAAGGTAGACTTTCTTTGTGCATAGGGCCTTTTTAAGTGTTAAGTTTAAGAGCAATGTCTTCGAGCATTCTTTGAAATTAAAATGTTTTAAAGTGTATTATTAAAAGTTTTTTAATATAAGAATAACTATTTATTTTATTAATTTTTAGGAATGTTCACGAGTATTTTTTTAAAGCCGTTTTTATTTAATTTTTAGGCTTAAGTCTGATAAAAAGTCAATAACTTTCTAATTACCGTTGTACTAAATACAACAGTGATTAACATGACTTTATAATAACGAAATATCGTTAAAAATCTCCAAAAATGCGATTGGATCATCACTCCTTTAACGTCCGGGATCCGGTTGATACTGCTGAGTGCCGATCGCCGTCCACCGAATGCCCTGCCCGCAGTATTTCCCTCTTCTTATTGAGCTGGTAGAAGGAAATCGGCCACAGCACGTTTTCTATCTGTCTTTATTTTACTAAAGCCTTTGCCTATTAAATTGGCATCTCCATATATCGCACTGAAAATCTCTGCAAGCAAGAAATTGGTTTGCCAGTTTTCCGCACACTAATTATTTCTTTAACCTTGCGCCTTATTTTCGAGAATGACCTTACCTGGCATAAACACATTATATCCATAGCACAGCAGCTCTGAAAAACGTGAATTTCTCTTTTAGGGCAGAACATATTTCCAACCCTCTAATTTAGAGCAACGGCAGTTAAGGTTCAACCTGACGCACGCAATGTGTATATTACACGTAACGTTTCATAACTATTATAACTTCGTTATCGTTCCATATAAAGGTATGAGATTTGGTATGTTAATTTCCAAAAATGTTCTAATAACCTGTCAAAAAATTAAGATTCTAAAAATCGCCCATTTTACTACTGACTGACTCATTGACTCATCAAAATAATGGGGTACTTCCGACGTAGTAGAACTTAAAAATTTGAGACGTAAGTAGCTATAAGGACACAAGTAAAAAAAAAAACTGCACATTTTTACTTGAAATGCTTTGAAATGATTGAACCTGAGTTTTTAAGGTCTTAGAATTTAAACTCAGAAAACAGGAGAATAAATTCCACAGAAAACACTTATGCAGTGGCATGTTTACTATGGAAGCTGGAAAACCGCCCCTTTCCCTATCTTTTATGTAACACATTATCTTTGGAAAGCAAAAATTTCGGTAAACACGTTTAAATCTTACCCAAAATTCTATGTTGGCATATATTTTACTCGAGATTTAAACCCATGGTATGTAGAGGCTGTAAACAGAAAGATGAAACAGTGAAGCACATCCTTTGTGACTGTCCTGCACTCCCGTCCAAGAGAAGATCCATGCTGGGCAGTATTGGCTTTTCTTGACACTTATTTCACATAAATATTTTTGGTGGCCGTATTAACACCATATCTTTAAATAGAGATTGGGTGGTACTTGCATCAAGAGAGATCCTTTGTTAATATTCCCAGTTTTACAAGACGACTACGTTCCAGCTGTGGGAACCTGATCCGGTATTATAGGTATTTTTACTTCTTCTGCTCCAAAGGAATATCGAATATAACTTCAGAAAATATTTGCCACTTGTCCTGTCCTTGTCTCTTAAGTGCTGAAAAAATTTATGTTACACATTTAAGACTGCTTTTTTCATATTTAAGTTTTTGGTCAGACTATATCAGACTATATTTCATTTTGGTGAGTAAAGGAGGTGCGTTAAGATTGGCCTTTTTTTGCTCATGATATTTGTGAGAATTCAAAGTTTTAATTTGGGCCATTTTAATATATTTATTATAAGTCAAAGTATCTTCATTTACATCCACAATAAATTGGTTAAAAAATCGGAATGGCAAGTACCAAAAAAAAAACTTGCCCACCATATTCGTGAAACTTCAAAGTTTTAATTTGGGCCATTTTATTACATTTATAATAAGTCTTAGTATATTCATTTATATCCACAATAAATGGGTAAAATCAGAATGTTGATATCCGTAGATAAAACTTGCTAGTTAAAACAGCAAGTTTAAAGGTTTTTTTGGTACTTGTCATTTTTATTTTTTTTCCTTCTTCCTTGTAGATGTAAATAAAGTTACTGTGGTCAATTTATATTGAGTTCAATTCTAGGGGAAAGTCTAGCGTGGAAAAATCTTCAAAAAATGCTAGGAAGAAAAAATATATTATAAATATATTAAAATGGCCTAAATTGAAACTTTTGATTTTTACAAATACAATGGGCGAAAAGAGGCCGATTTTTACCCACCTTCTTTGTATGTTTACTAACTTTACTTCTTAGATATACCTACAGGGTCTGCAAATAAGTATATAAATCATTGGACACATTTTTATTTTTTTTAAATTTTCAATATTGATATAATTTAATAACTTGGAAAAAAATCTATAAAGTTTATATTTTAAGCAAAAAAGGAGTTTCACTTTTTAAAACAAAAATTAAAGGGAATAAATAAAGAAACGCAAATTCTCAAAAGTATACTAAACCCAAAGCTCATAAAGAAAACCTATTTTTAAATAGCCAAAATTTTATATTCATTATAAAAAGTCATTAGTTTAAATATAATGTTTCCGCTTTTTAGATTTTATTTCGTTAATTAAGTAAAAGCAAATTGTGCCATTTTGTATTGTGTTTCATTATGAAGTTAATGAGTGGTGAGTTGTTTTAATGCACGAGTAGAAATATAATTAGAGCCGTGATTATATTTAAGAGCTTCGCGTTCCGTTGTTAAAACAAAATAATTACCAATTATTCTAGCGGTTAGTTAATTGTTTTAATACCAGTAATTTTAATTACAGAAAATGTTATTTTGGGTGATGATAATCCAATCACTTAGAAAATGCTTTGCGTGATGTGTTTAAAGGACTATACATAACAAAAATAAATATATATATATATATATATATATATATATATATATATATATATATATATATATATATATATATATATATATATATATATATATATATATATATATATTATGAATTTTCTTTTCGACCGTACAAATAACTTACAACAGCAAATAGCGGAAATGCGTTCTGTAGTGGGTTAAATGATCAGGAAAAAATTTAATTTGTTAATCCTCTATTTTTTGACACAGTTTGTGTCTTTTCTAAGAAATAAAGCTAAAACAGCAATATCAACGTTTAACAAGAATTTATCTTAGATAAAATTACACAAAACAAAACAAAAAACAATACTTACAATTATTGTTATTAAAATACTAACAACATCACAAAACAAGGATTTAATGAGACCACGTTCGATATATATATAATTTAAAGATTAAAATGAACACCCGAGAGCTAAATTCTAAAAACGCAAAAAGTATCATTATTATTTTTTTATATTCCTTAAAATGGTATCAGTAAAAAAACTTACAAAAACACTTAAAATGTCATAAAAACTATATACAAATATTACAACATACAGAAATATTCAAGACACAGGATTAATATAAAGTTCAAACAAAAATAAAGAGGTTGAGAAAAAGTACACAACCAAAATGGCGGACACATAATAATACTATTCCAAAATATTACAGTAGATGACACTTAACTGGTAAATATCAGATCTAGAATTGATTGTGTTAGGTTCTTTACTGATATGGGTCATCTCTAAAAATATTCGTTTTCGATAATTCGTTTTTTCATCCATAATTCGATATAAAGGTAACTAATCTGTTTTACTGAACTTTTTTTCGTCATTGACCGTGGTTGTATCTTTAAGACATTAAACGGGACAAAACAAGATTTTTGGTGACCCAATCTTGTAGATTGGTTAAATAATACTGTGCGTAGGTTATGAAATAATAAAAAATAATGATCTTTGGTGTATCCTTTTAACTAATTTAATTAGACTATTGCTTATAATCAAAGTATCCTTATGAAATCTTTAACTAATGCTGATCATTGGAAAGGCATTTAAACATGCATTACCCTGTATTTTCATTTTAACTAGAAATTTTGGCAAAAAAGTAATTCACAAAGCTAAAACCATTATTACTGTTTTTTAAAGTTATTTCGTTTTATTAAGGTCACTAAGAAAATTAAAGCGCATGCAGCAGTTTTTGTTTTATTTTCTTTCAGGGAATGTTGAGGTTTCATGAGTAAAAGATATTACCCGTACCAGCTGTTGCAGAAGTAATGCTGTGTAAAGTTCGGAAATCGTTAAATTTTGTGGAAACGATAGGTCATGCATTGGAGTAGTGGTCAGTGGTCAGCATCAGGAGCGTATCCGGAAAGTAAATGAGGCAATATACAAACAATAAAGGGTATATTATTTATTTGACGTATCTAATATAATTGAAAAAAATCCTTTAATATTTATAAGTGTGATTTTTTTTTTAATTTAATAGATTTAATTTTTTTTTTAAATGTGGTTTAAAGCCTCTACTTAACTTGTATTTTTTATTGCTTTAATTGTTAACTAACTAAAAACTTGTTTATAAAAGGAAAATAACCATGAATGGTGTACAGAGTCATCAACGAGGACCTAACAGAAGACACCTTATTTATTGGTTTGAAAGCGTTGCATATTTTTTGATACGTCAATCAGCGCATGAGTACCAAAAACTATTCCACCTTAATTTTTTTATTCGATCCTCTATAAATTGCCCTACTGATGATATAAATGCATGTTGCCATGGCGCCACCTGGTGCCCTATGTATGGAAAATTGTTTAAACAATTGCAAGGAATTGTTATTTTTTAAACGGACAAATTTTTTTCATATTCTTTATTGAAATATAAATAAAAAAGGTTTTTTTACTTTTTACGATAAAGTTAATATTTTTGAAAATATGAATTTTTAGTAGTTCTAAAAATCTCAAATATGTGTACCTTTGACCCAGAAAAAATATATATAAAAAAAATAAAACATAAAAAAATATATTTTTTTATTCCTTATACAATAGTTAATAATATCCATAATTGAGATTTAAAAAAATATACAGTGCTTTCATTTCAAAACGAACCACCTAAATATCTTTAAAAAACACTCACCAAAAAAACAAAGAAACACGTCGATTTAGATATACAGGAAGTTTAATTTCGTATTTGATAAAATTTTATCGGTCACCTCCTAACCTCCAGTTAACCTCACTTTGATATGTCAAATGGCCACCCCATAGTGTGACACATCATTGTAAGCGGCATGAAATTTGCTATCCAACAGTACTAAGAAACTTTAAATCGATGGACGTAGAAGCGACTTAGAAGTAAAAATGTGTTAATTAGTTTATCGTGTTCAAATAATTTATTTTATCAAATGCTCAAAATGTGCGCCGTTATTGGCGAGACAATAATAAAGTCTGTTTTGAAATTCTTCGCGAACGTTGGCGAAAGTTTGTCTGGTAATACCTCTGCATTCTAGTGTAATTCTACATTTAAGTTCTTCAATAATTGCAGGTGGCGTTTTGTACACTTTACTTTTTAAATAACCCAGAGGAAAAAGTATAGAGGAGTTAAGTCTGGAGACCGTGCTGGCTATTCGATGGCACCTCGTCTGCCTATCCATGTGCCTGGAAACTGTTCATTGAGCCACTCTCGAACTGCTAAAGCATAGTGGGGAGGGGCTCCATCTTGCTGGAAATGCAAATTATTTTCACTGAGTTCCATAGCACCATTTTCATCCACCTGATTTTCCAAAGATTGGACGATAGAAGGGTATATCGCATTTTCCAAAAGGTTTAGATACAGTTGCCTAGTTAAATTTTCTTCCAGAAAGAATGGCCCGATAATTTCGTTTCCATAAATACCTGCCCAAACGTTGATCTTCTCTGGAAATTGAGTATGTCCTCCCTGAAATATGTGCGGATTTTCATTATTCCAATATCTGCAGTTATGTCTATTAAGAATTCCATTTAAGAAGAAAGTTGATTCGTCAGAAAAGCAGATATTTTTGATCAAATGAGGGTCTTCGTCAATTCGCTGGCACATTGATTCGCAAAATTCTATTCTTCTATCATAATCGTCTTCTTTAAGTTCATGAAGAATTTGTATTTTGTATGGAAAAAACTTATTCTTTTTCAAAATTTTGTGCACGGAACCCGTAGAAATATTGGTCAGCTTAGAAACTTTTGGAATAGACAACGTCGGATCTATTGCGAACTGTCCTAGTACCTCAACCTGGCGTGCTTCGTCTAAAACCCTTTCATTAGTACTTTTCTTGTTGCATACAGATCTAGTTTCTTCAAACTTACGCACCAATTCCATTACATATTTATGCCCCACGTTTTTATTTTGATGCCTCTCATTGAATACTCTGGCGGTTCTACGCGCGCATCGATCTTCAGCCCCATATAGGAAAATTATTTCTATTCTCTCTGCTAGAGTATATACCATTTTAAAATCAAGATTCTTAATTCTAAACTAACTATCAAAATGACAATCCTAACAGTAATATTTAACTGGTTCCTAAACGTCTTAAAAACTTGTGCTATTGCAGTGTTTTGCTGTAGCAGGTAACACAAAAAATAATAATTGGAATGAATGCACACTAAAATAGTGTGCGAGGAATTTCAAAACAAGCTTGTCTCGCCAATAACGGCGCACATTTTGAGCATTTGATAAAATAAATTATTTGAACACGATAAACTAATTAACACACATTTTTACTTCTAAGTCGCTTCTACGTCCATCGATTTAAAGTTTCTTAGTACTGTTGGATAGCAAATTTCATGCCGCTTACAATGATGTGTCACACTATAGGGGTTGCCATTTGACATATCAAAGTGAGGTTAACTGGAGGTTAGGAGGTGACCGATAAAATTTTATCAAATACGAAATTAAACTTCCCCCTGTATATCTAAATCGACGTGTTTCTTTGTTTTTTTGGTGAGTGGTTTTTTTTAAAGATATTTAGGGTGGTTCGTTTTGAAATGAAAGCACTGTATTGTTTATACAGGCTTTTTGATTGTTTATTAAGGGCGCTCACAAGTATGCGACCCTTACCTTTAAGTATCGCCGTCTCTCTGACTTATAGGCTGCATCGGTCCCTTTGTGTCCTGAATCATTATTTATCATTTATCTTATAAACTAGTAACTTTATCAAAATTGTTAAAAAAAGCAATGTTATTAATAATTTGATTATCTACAATTTGTTTTTATAGGTGTTTTTCCTAAAATCAATTTTACAAAAATTATTGGAGCTTTATTTTATTTGTAAGCGCGGGTAATAAACAATCAAAAAACCTGTATAACAAACAATAACAATTTTTTTCAAATTCTAATCAAAGATATTATTAACCATCGTATAAAGAATAAACAATAATTTTTTTATGTTTTGTTTTTTTTTTTGGGTATATATTTTTGATGGGTCAAATGTCCCAGATATGAGATTTTTCCAACTTTTAAAAATTCATATGTCCAAAAATATTAACTTTATCGTAAGAAGTCATACGACCTTTTTTATTTGTATTTCAATAAAGAATATAAAAAATATTGCCCGGTTAAAAAAATAACATTTTATTTAATTTGGATTTGTCTCTAAGTACACAATTTAAATTTTAAAAGTAGACGTCTTTTAATTGTTTTGCCAGTTGTATTTGTACCAACATATTGAAAGTAAACATAATTTATTTACGGGGGAAAAAACAAAAAAAATCTTTCCTAGAAAGTATTATTTTTTTATAAAATCTTATACCTTTGGTGTAAATTACCGAAAAGAGTAAGTAGTTTTTTGTATAGTCTTACCGACGCTACTGTTTTATATGCTTGACTATCTCTGACACAAAAATAACACCAAAAATGCAAGCGTATCTGAATTTTCTCGGTATAATTTTCCTTCTGGAGTTCTGAGGAAAATGCCATGAATGTTGTAATTTTGGAATGTAACGGTCTTTCTCCGAATTCCTTTACAATGATAAAGATTAATCACACAATAACCTTGTTAAAATACCGCAACAATCGGGCCTTTGTTTTAATATAAATAATGAATTTGGGGTTCCTTAATTGCTTAATATGAGTTTATTTTATTTTTTAGTGGAAAATGTTCTTAATAACATCCCAGTCACACTTGGCAGTAATACGATATACACATATTTTTCTAATAAAAACACGTCCACGGAACAATAAAGTTCTTTTTAGAAAGGTTAACCTTTTATACGGACTGTCAAGAAAACAAAAAAACTGTGAGTGGCTAAAGTAGGTATTTTGTGGTTTATTTAAAAGAGACTCAGAAGTTTAGAAGGGTTTTCCTGGATGGATGCGTAAGAAAGATAATAATTGACTGTATTTTAAAGGCATGTAGCTGTACAAAATTTTTGGTATTTGTGTCTCGTCTTAATAGTATGTTTTTTAATAAAATTTCTGTAATAAACTGTGCTTGTTATAATTTAGGCTTAAAGACTATTCTAAAAATGGAATTTTAGATAAAGGATACTATCCTTCAAAAAGTATAAATAATATTGGCCGTATATGAAAAAAAAATCGTTAATGTAAAGGAAAAAAATATTTAATACCACTTCTTAAAAACTGGCCTTAAAAAATGGTTATTTACCACAATGAGGTCAAACTTTCATATATTTTTTTTTTTACTAACTCCAGCTTTTAAGGACTTTATAATATTGTTGAAACATCGTTCTACTTGAAAAACTTAGGCACTCTAAAATAACCATTTAAGGATCGTGTCTTCTATAAAAGCCATTTTAAGTTGCTGTATTTGCACAAGCACCATAGTAAGTACAGTGATTGCAGTTACTTTATAACTTTTAAAAAATCTGTACAAATTAAAATTGTAAGCTCTTTTATTGTCAGACTAAAATAGGAACACAACGAGAAACCGCAGTTTTGTAGAAACAACAATTTCTTTTTAGAGTAATATCGAAAATAATTAGAACAGTAAGTTGTAAGTGCTTCTAATTCGCATAAAGTTTCAAGTATTATGGGTTCTCCGAGCGGTGGTTTTAACTTAATTGTTTGGGGAATCATTAGCTTATCTCTTTAGTAGGTAGGTTACAAAGGATATAGACATCTCAAAAATGTACTCAGTTTTTCTTTAACTTAAAAAAAACAACAAAGGTTAATTGGTTTACTAATAATTTAGTTTATAATAAAAATTAATAATAAAGGTTACAGGGTTTAAAATAAATTTTATGGTTACTATTGAGATCCTAAAAATTGTAAAAAAAAAATTAATTGCTTTATCGAAGTATACAGGCTAATTTAAATTAAGTCTGCACTATTGCTTACTTCGTTAATATTCTAGCTACGATTTTGGTTAAATTCGAAAACTAGTAGCATTTAATTGTCGATAAAAATGGTGAAATCAGAAAAACAATTTACCATTGAGTTTCTGACATATGTCAAAAATATAGTTTTTTAAATTGAGCCCCATTATATTTTTTTAGAAATAGATACAAAATTGACTTCTTATCAAAAAAGTTTTTATAAAGTAATACTTTAGGATTAAAAATAACAAAAATTTTGCCATTTTTTTGTTTTTAGTCTAGTTAGTTGTTGCAAAATTTAAACAAAAAAAGGCAATTTATACAAATTGACAGTATCTTAATAAATAAATTGACAAAACAATACTAATATTGTTAGAACATACAATGCTTCTTATTTAAGGTTTTAAAACTGCCATTTACATATTTGGAGAAATTTAATATGGTAGAATCATATGCAAAAAAATTGTTCAAGAGCACTTCGTATAGTTCTTTATTTAACTTCAATTACACCTGGCCTTTAAACCAGGCTAAGATTGACACCGAAAAACATTTAGGTAGCTCTCTTAGCTAAGAGAAATGTACCCTTTTGTACAGACTATAGAAAATAATTACTATTTTTCTAAAAACTTCTTTCTAGAACATTTCGGCCATTGCCTTAAATGCTAGAGAATTTTTACGTTGTCGTAAAGAATAGAGAAAAACCTTCCATTTTATCCGCTCTGATGACTATGGTTTACTGACAAAGCCCAATCTTTTACTTCTAAAACACGAAGAAAATTTCAGACTTTGCTTATCTGACGAAGCCAAATGTCTTACTCGTAAGAAACAGAGAAAATTTCAGACACTGCTTAACTGACGAAGCCTTACTACTTTTAAAATATGTACGTGCACGGTTGGAGCTCTCTCGACACTCCTATCCCTTTCCCTTTATTGAATACGTCGACTCGCTACGTCATCACAAGTTCACGAAATCCTGTCGATGCCTTAGCGTTGCAAACCAACGTGCGGTTTTTTTTTTTCGCTATTTTAGATTGATTAGGATGAATTTTCGAGAGTTATTTGAATTTATTGAGGCGGTGTTGTCACGATTATAAGGGAAATTTACTGATTAAAAAATAGATTTTATTAGGATTTAAAAGGAAATGTTAGCGTACTTTTGGCTATGGAAAACTAGCATTCATGTTGCTAGATGTGTTTCTGCAACAATTTCTTTGGCGTGTACCCAACAAGGACTTTTAATTCTATATAAAAATATAATTTTTTAACTCTAATTAAGGATAAATTAGACATTAATGGTGATAAAAACTTGACTTGCACAAATGTAAATTAGCCCGATTTTAATCTTTTTAAAGAACAAAAGATTATAGGGATTAGAAATAACGAGTTGTTTGGTCATCAAAGATTATCCTGTTTCACGGGGTAGATTACTGCCTAAGAAATTACCCATTTTCCCAGAATTAACAGTATTCTGGTTTTGCAACCGGGATTTAGCGTGATCAAACGGAAAACACAATAGATGCTTAAGTAATTGGTCCGGAGTTTAAGAGAAGAAAGTTAATAATATTTTAGCAAAGCGATGTGTTTTGTATTATTAAAAAAATATATAGTTATGTTTTTATGGTATTGAGACAATTCATTAATTATTATTTCCAAAATTAGAGACATAAACAAGAACAGGAATGCATGGATTTTTAAAGACAAACTACTTGATAAGGTCATTAATTATGTACTTTAAAAAGAAACTACAACGTTAAAAGGGCTTTATTGTTTTGTACGTTCGATCGACCATAAAATATAAAAAACCGCGAAGTGCTACCGTTAAAAAGAGTGCATTTTTGAGATAGGGGTAAATTTCTCAATTTTTTTGTTTTTTACCTTTAACTCAAATTCTATGCATTTTATAGACATGTTTACAAAAAAAAAGTAGGTCAACATTAAGTTAACTATTGAAACAATACCTTCAAAAGCCCAAAAACATTTTTTGACTATTTCATTAGGGTGTTATACACTGGCAAAATGTCATTGCAACTACCTGTTTTTACTGACAAAACTCTTACCTGCACTTACCTGGAGAAAACCAACATGTTGGTTTCTCAGCGAAAAAATTGTTAGGTTAAAGAAAAAAACTATTGTCAGTCTGACAAGTCTAACAATAAACACTGTGTTTCTAGCTAAGCTTGGGCTCGTTTTGTCGTAAAATGGTTTTGTCAAATATCGTTCGAGAAAAGTTTTTTCATATTTAGCCCACTTGTTTTTAACATAATCAATAGCCTAAATGCCCCAAATTAATTAGCCCACTGGCAATATGCCTTTTCAAATTTAATATAATTTTGATTTAACAATTGCAGTTACCTCTGTCTTAACTTGAGGTTGTAAAAGTTGAAGTTAAAACTAGTCACGACTTTTACCTGGTGAGATATGTGTTCGAATGTTACGAAATTAAGTAATAAAGTTCTTTCAACAAAATAGGTTCGGCATCAACGACCTTTACCGCATTGAAACATCGCTTTTCGTCCGATTAGCAAAGTTATTAATATCGGGCGTCGTTGGTAGTATGATGGGTAACCACAGACAAAAAATCAGTGTGGTCAAACTGTAGGTGTTACCTGAATCACATTACCCAACTGTTAGTGGGGGTGTGATCAAAAGTAGTTGTCTAAAAGGTGTCGTGAAAAGGTAGTATCTGCATGTTTTGGTACTTGGACATCGTAAACGGAACTGGCGAAAAATAAAATAAATACCTAAAAACCTGGCAACCGCAGTATCCCAGAAGGCTTCACACAAGCCTTCGCGGGTTGTACTAAAGATTTAAAAATATCCATTATCAATGAAGGTACAATAAATGCTTGTGTTTATCCACATAATTATTATATTTAATGTCGATGTTGTTGGCCTGTATATTGTAGCTATTATACTACATATGATGTTATATTTAATATCCTACTTTATTAATAAAAATGTGTGATGTATTATGAAATTAAAAGCTTGATTGCAAATAAAATACATTTTTATACGTTTTTTTAATTTGATGATGTATGATTCACATTTATTTTTAAGGTTAATGGTATACAGCTAGGCAGTAGGATTTAGTGGCTTTATAGAAATATAAATAATAACTGTATTAACGGCCATGGCTGCTTAATAACACCGCTTTTGTTAAATCATCAAATTAAATCAACGTCGGGCGCAGTTAGTGGGTGGATTAGCGAACACTACATATCGCGGTATGCGGTACAGATCATCATTACAGGCATGTGTGTTTATTATCTGGAGGAAAAAACAGAAGTTAGCTGATATTTTGAATTTATTATTTTTTTTTATTCAGTCCGATAACTAAATCATACAAACATTGTATGAATGTATGATATTTCCTTTCGAATTTAGGAGTATGACACACAATTTTTAATATTTTAATTTAACAAATACAAGAAATACACTTTTTTATAATATATGTACTTTCGATTTTAAGAGGTTTTTTTGCACACGTCGAGTGGTTTTAAAAACAGGGAATGTATCACCAAATACAAAGTTTTGGCCGTTTTTAACAGTTTCTATTGGGTTTTACCATTGTCTTGAGCATCGACACAACCAACTGCAGTTGTGCAAAGACAGACTTCTGTGGGATAAGGAGTGGAGACGGGCAATTTAGTAATAAATTCCGCTTTTGTTTAGGTATGTATAATTATTGAGTGGTAAAAGACGCAATTCACAGTTTGATATGAAGAAATATGCTCGCCACAAGGTGGATAAACTGGTGTTAGTTGCTATTTAAAATGGTAGCAGGACACCTCTAGTTTTTTAAAGGCATTATGGCGGCCCTTCGGTACATTCAGGATTCATAGAGACAATATGTCCCTTCATATCTTAAAAAGATCGAAAACCCAATTTTTGCCAGGACAATCTTTTCATAAATTTATTCTTTGAGTCAATATCTTATCGATCCTACCTACAAAATAGATAAACCTCAAATTCCCACAGCAATTAGGTTTAAGACCATAACTCGAAGAAACTTTAATACTTTAAACTCTATCGACACTACGAGCACTTGCAACTGGCTACTTTAGCTATTGTCGTTATAATATTACAAAGACGATTTTGTTCCTATTAAGCTATCTTTTTACATTTGGGTAATTTTATAGCTTAAATATTAAAGTTATAAATCCTTTGCTTATATTGCTTTCTTTCTTTAATTATCAAGTAAAATTTTTTGTAGGGTATTTATATTAATTAAAATTATATTTATCGCCTTGTAACCTGAACACTTTTTATGTTCAGGATCATCTAACGTAGACTAAACAGAGTCAAGTTTGTGATTTTTCTTATATTAAAAAAAATATATATTATTATTATTATTTTTTCACAGAATCCCAAAGAACACTTAAAAATGTTCTAATTAAAATAAAACAGATTCGACATAAAATTATGATTTTCTTGGAGATATTGTAGTCTAAAAATTAAAAAATAATTTTTTTTCATATTTCGATAGTTTAGATATTTAAAAGTTAAATTAAAATGATTTTTTAAAATTTGAATTATTTTAAAAGTTTTAGCTATTTTAGTGTCGGTTTGTTGTTGAGCTTCAAGTGCTTCAAAACAAGAAAGAACTGCTTGTTTTGCGGAGAAAAATTCGTTCAATATTTAATTTAAGGTAGAAAAAAATGCGATATATAGAGTTGGAATCGCTGATTGAAGAAATGTAAGTTTTATGTACGGTTTTATCTATTAGACATCCTGAAACTTAAATTAAAACTATTAACGCTTTTTTCTCGAAACTACTTTTTTCGAAACGTTTGTCATAAAATCTCAAGTTCTAATTGAAGAATCTACCTTTTTAATTTTTTAGTTGACCAGAAGAGTGGAAATCGTGGACACACTGTTTTTTTCCTTTTCTACTTCAACAGCGTATAACTAAAATGTATATTTTTTGTGAACTGTTAAAATATAAATAAATAATAAGAATTGGGTAGTTAAAGTATTAATTGTTTGTAATTGTAATTGTTAAAAGTACACCCTATTTATTGATTCCATTTTGAAGGCGTATTATTTTTTTAACAATATAGAACATATATAAAATTTATTTAATTTGTTTAAAATAAAAAATGAAAAAAGTATGTCAATATTCTGTCACAGCTTAGCTACTACACAAGGATTGTCGACTTCTTAAAATCGCAAAAAAAAACCAACAAAAACTGTTTAAAGTTACAGTTTACGCGACATTTATAGGCACAGCTTAGCTACAACACAATGATGAAACTCCACCTCATGCAGTTGAAGACGACTTCTTAAGCCATCAGTACTTAAGTAGATTGGAGACAATGAAACCATTAGATGGCCACCAAATAGCTTTAATATCATGGTAAGAACCATGTTTTTATGCTTATTTAAGAAATTGTAATATGTCGTAAGAGAAGCAAAAACGTTGACCAGCCAATTTAGAAAAAAAAATATTAATAAAATTATTCTGATATACAAAGAAAATTAAATCATAACGGCGTCTTAAAAAATTTAAAAAGGGCTTTCATGTTTATTTTAAAAATAATAGCGGCTTTATTGAACATTTAATAGAATTTTATAGATATGTTTTATAGTGTTGTGGTGTATTTATTTATTAAGAAGTCCTTGTTGGGTACACGCCAAAGGACTCTTTACAAGATGGGACCGCCTTGATCCTAACTAATAGGGCTGATCACACTCAGTCTCTACACCCCAGAACCAGGACAGCAAAACTCCCATTGTATCAAGAATCTTTAGAAATTGTTTCTTTAACCTTTAAGTATGGGCAGGGTACACAGGCTCCGCAACAATATTCGTATCTTACTTCTGCATTCTCTCTCCTTACTGTCGACATTAGGCAGCTCTTCTTCTTCCTCTTTTTCCCTGGGGGCCCTCTTAATTTACTACCGGAGGCAGGCAGCGTCTTGGGCTTTTTGTGCCTTATCTTCCATTATCTTTTATACGAATCCTTCCATTAGTCTTGTTCCTTCTAAAAGTCTGTAAAACCCCGCGACTGGTTGGTTGATATATTTCTGTGGGCTCATTTCCGGTTGCCCAAATAATGCTTGTCTTTTGTGATTCAATGCTTTACATTCGCACAGGATATGGTAGGATGTTTCTTCACCCTAGTCGCACATTCTGCAACTTGGGTCCCCATTGTATGAGCCTTTTTTGTGTAGGTGTCCTTCTAGGTTTTCGTGTCCTGTTAGCAACCCTACTGTTATGCGAAGTCTTCTCCTGCTTGGTCTGAGTAGTTCTTCCTTCGTTCTTTTGGATGGGCCCCTTATGAAGCTTTTTACATGTCTAATTCTACTGAGGTTTTTCCATTATTCCTCGTGTTTATTTCGGATCCATTCCCTGGTTTGCCCTCGTGCTGTGGTTTTGGTTACTCCAAGGGCGGGTTTTGGTCCAAAGTATGGTGCTGATGATCCCTGTCTCGCTAGCTCATCCGCTTTTTCGTTGCGTTCTATTCCCGAATGTCCTGGTAGCTATAAGAGAGTTACTCTATTGCGTTCTTCCAGGACTTTAAGTTCTTTTTGGCATTCCCATGTTTGGACGTTACCTTGGGGTTTCCTATTGCCCACAGTGACACTTGGCTGTCTGTTAGTATGCAGATCCGCTTGTTTTTATAAGGTTAGGCAGCTCAATAAATTCAGCTAGTTTAAGTATTAAAGGGACCAGCAAAGAAGGACGTTTCGTGATTCCTTGCATAGAGCGTGAGTAGTACTTCTCGAAAAATTGTCCGATGTCTGTCAGGCTAGTCGTGCACATTTGTCGTATAAAATATACATATAAAGTTTTTTTGATTTTTTTTTTAAATCTGTTAGAAAATAGTAAAGCAAGGATTTATCGTCCAAAACCACAATTTCTAAGTGCATAACAGCAACCGGTAAAAAAATATTACGCCTAACCGATCCATATTTTAATGAGAAATTTAATTCGGAGTTGCTAGCTTCAGATGACTTGGATAATAAGCAGAATATTAAACAGTTTTTATATGTAAGTCAACATAAAAATGACAAGAAGAAGCATATAAACAAATGTCAGGACCTTAAAGAAGTCTAAAGTGATGGGTAGTTCAGAAACTGTGCCTCTTCAGAAATACGATTTTATCGAGTTCTAGTCTGGAGTGGTATAAATGCCTATATTTTTAACAACATGCATCATCAAAGCTGTGGTGCCGCATATGCAACAAAGTGTTATCAACACAAATTGACCTGGAGTTAACAATGACTAGAATTTTAGGTAATAATAGGGTTGCAGTAAATCACCAGACACCAACGGTCGTGCAAGGGACAAGAAGAGTATGTAAAATTTGTTTCTTAAAGAATCATAGAATGAGATACAACGTCAATAATTTAGCTTATAAAGGCAGTTGTCTGAATTTTTGTCTTTTATTTTTAGAAATAAATTTAATCATTATTTGCGTTTACATTGTTTTGATAGCTTAAAACGTGACAATACCCGAAATTACCTGAAAAGTGCCATAATTATTAATTTTGCACTTTTCTAAATGTTTAATAAATATTTACGTCTTTTTGCTATAACAAATATATCATTTGACTAAGTTATATTTGTAAAGAGATTTGAAATCATTTTGGTAAAAAGGTCACCTGTTAATACAGGATGTTTCAAATTCGACTCGCACCATTGCGATCTCAGAAACGGCAAAAGATCCGAAAAAGTTTAAATTTGCAGCAAAGTTGCGTATAGAAAACCCAATAATACACCGTTAAAAAATTAAATTCATTTTTTTGACAATAAAGGCAGAAAAAATCTAAAAATACATCCTTATTGGAACTTGACAAATTTCTTACGACGTTTCTTTTTGCTAAGCCATCATCAACTTTATTTTTTTAATACGGCCTTGATTGTTTATTGCATTTCTAATCATTATTACAATGATGTATAGCACTTGATTTTTTTTCTGTTAAATAAACATATAATCCATAAGAGACAATGAGTTAGACAAGGAACACACATAATTTCTTATAATGGCGTTCCATATTTGTTAAATAAATATTAAGGGTTTTTTGAAATTCAGATAATAAGGGGTTCAAAAATATTAAATAAAAAATCCAGGGTCGTATTTAAAAAAATAAACTTGATGATGGTTTAACGACAAAAGAAACTTCGTAAGAAATTTTTGATTTCACCAATACATACTATTATATACTATTCCTACAAGAATATATTTTTAATTTTTTTTAACTTTTGAAATAAACCGGTAAAAAAATAAAAACAAAAATTAAAAATTTTAGTTTTTTAGCCATATTTTCAAAAGTACAAAAGATAAATTCAAATTTTTAACGCTGTATTATTGGGCTCCCCAATATGCAACTTTGCCCTAATTTAAACTTCTTTGTACCTCTTACCGTTTCCGAGATCCCAATGGTGAAGTCGAATTTGAAACACCCTGTATAGGAGCCTGTGAGACAACATTTCCAGGGTACTGTTATTAAAAATAACATCCTACTTAAAGCTTAATAATGGTAATACAATCGGATAATACATTACAAAGATGTTTCACTTTTAGAAATATGTGTAATAAACGCTAGATTGCCAGAATAGTGCCTTTCTGTGTTTTAGCTTTTTAGGTATTTATTGTTAACTTTTTTATTTTATTTTTATTAAAGTGGCGAATTGGGTATTTTAGATTATTTTTTTCATGAACTATAGAATAAACATTTAGTTTTAAGCTAAGCACAAAGTTAGGTTAGCTATGGTAAGAGTATGTGCCCAAAAGGTATGCTAGGTAAAGTTGTCTTGGAGCTAGAGCATTAAAGAAATGAAATATCAACATACTCATGTATTCGTGACCTAGCAAAGTCAAAACGGGAAGACCATCTCTTATAAATTTTAACCATAAAAATATAAATAACTATAAATTTACCTGATAAGTTTTTGGCGGCAATCATTAGCATAGTTTATAAAAAATTAAAGACCACTCAGAAATTCTAATTAAAAATTTACTCACTCTTCCCCGTATTCATAAATATTGTTTTTTTATGGACATATTTAGGATTTCAACGCGTCAAGTATTTTCAGCAAAAGGCCAAAATATCATCATTATTAATAGAGAAAAAACTGCCGAATTAGCAAATTTGGAGTGCTTACTCCTATATTTCTGTAATGTATGCGTGGGGGAGCTTCCAGTTGGCATTAATATATGAAGACCCATATCATTTTTAAAATTTATTGACTCCTGCTGAAAGCATTTTTAGTCGATGTACATAATTTATATGTTCCAGTGTTGAACCCTCCCTTTAATTTTTAAGCTGCTAAATTGACCTTTGTTTCTATTAACACGAAAATGTTTTTACTCTATACTCTTGTTTCTTCTGTACAGGGTGGCCGATTATTTTTTAACTTTTATAGAAAAACTAAAAAGGATAAAAGCAACTACTATTAAATAACTCATTTGAGAACCTATATGGAGGGTGATTTTTTATACTTTTATACTGCGAATAATTTTACAGGCGACACCAAATAAAAATATGATAAAAAGTTTCTATATATATATATATATATATATACCCACCCCCACCACAAATTGGTGGGGAATGTATGGGGATCTTGGAAACCACGATAGATAGAAAATCGGTTAAATGGGGAAATTTTTGGACAATTATGTTGATAAGCTAATCCCGTTTACTACATGGTTTTATCTATTTAGGTTTTTGAGAAATTTTGAAAAAACCTGAAACCAGCATTTTCGAAAATCGGTCATAAGTAAAAATTTTTCAAATCTCTAAAAACTTCTTCAAAGCAACTTTTTTTGTAGAATATGACCGAGAAGTCAATTTTTATTTTCTACGTTTCGGGTTTTAAGAATCTTCATCAACTTTACTTTTTCATATGGGCGCCATATTGGATTTTTTCGCAGCGAAATAGTGCTTTTTATTCTGATTTTAACAATGTATAACATGTTATAATTTAGGAGTTTATAATCTCATCTACTTCAAAAAACAAATATTTTCTCAGTTGGCCTTGATTCCGGCGAATGTCATCTAGCGTCATTAGCAGCAGAAGATATGTTAATATAGCTGTGCAAACGTATTTCAACAATTTTCCTGAAAGGCAGCATCCTAAACTAACATACTTTCGAAAACTGGTTAGAAATTTGCTTGAATTCGGAAGTTTTAAAAAACCACGACCTAAGAAGTACGTTGAAGAAAATCGACAACGAGATGCTGCAGTTAACCAACATTCTAACGAAAATCCAACATCTTCAGCCAGGGATGTTGATAGAGTATTCCACATACCTAAGTCAACCATTCAGAGGGAAGTTAGGACTATTTAAAAAAAAATATCGTTAATATGTTGAGAGAAATGGACAACATTTTGAATTTTAGGTCGTTATTTTACATCTTCATTTTAGTAGGAATATTAGTTTAGCCACTTTTCATTCTAATATTTTATTGTTTACAAAAAAAATGACGTTCGCCGGAATCAAGGCCAACTGAGAAAATATTTGTTTTTTGAAATAAATAAGGTTATAAACTCTTAAATTATAACATGTTATACATTGTTGAAATCAGAATAAAAAGCACTATTTGGCTGCGTAAAAATCCAATATGGCCTCCATATGAAAAAATAAAGTTGATGATGATTCTAAAAGCACGAAACGTAGAAAATAAAATTGACTACTCAGTCATATTCTACAAAAAAAGTTGCTTTAAAGAAGTTTTCACAGATTTAAAAAATTTTCAAAATATGGCCGATTTTCGAAAATGCATGCTTGAGGTTTTTTCAAAATTTCTCAAAAACCTAAATAGATAAAACCATGTAGTAAACGGAATTAGCTTACTAACATAATTCCAAAACTTTCCCCATTTATCCTCTTTCTATCTATTGTATTTTTCCAAGATCCCCATACTTTTCCCCACCAATTTGGGACACCCTATATATATATATATATATATATATATATATATATATATATATATATATATATATATATATATATATATATATATATATATATATATATATATATATATATATATATATATATATATATATATATATATATTTTTAGAAATGGTTTCTTTTCTTTGCCTTGTTTGGGTTATATTTTTTTTATTATTTAGTATTCTTGGGTTTAAAGGCAGATAAAACAAAATTTTCTAAATAAAATATAATTTTAAATTAACGTTTCGGCTCTCTAGTATGAGGCCTTCATAAAAGGGGAAAATCTGCAAATACAAAGAAAAAACACAATAGAGCTGGGAAATTACAAAAATTAATATAGTTACCTTTTAGTAGAGTTTCCATGAGTAGTCAGTGTTAAAATTCAACATAAACACACATTTTTAAACGATCCTCAAACGATTATTGTATACATATATTACAAACATAGCGACACAAATTTAAAATTTCTTAATAAAAGGCTCAGCCGTTATAATATTATTTTTGTTTTTTTTTTAAATTTAAATTAAGGAATTTATTTCTTTGTAACAATTCACGATATATATATATATATATATATATATATATATATATATTATTATAATATATATATATATATATTATTATTATATAATATTAATATTAATATGTATATATTATATATTATTAATAATAATATTATTATTATTATTTAATATATATTTAATAATTTATATATATGTTAGACTCATATGCCGAATTCGCCCATTCGCCGAAAAAATACTGAGTTCGCGAAATGATCAAAGCCAAATGATCGATTGCCGAATATAGTTCCTATTTCTAGGTGTTTAAACTGATTTACAATTTCGCGAACGAGCTATCCGGAGTTTTCAAATCCGAATAAGATATATTTCGGCGGATTATCATCAGCTCGTCGCTTGAACATAAAAAAAAATACTTTCAATGTTGCTTTTTGGCCGTTTAAGGTAGACCAAAGTTGTTTCAAAATAAAAAGCCCTTTGCTTACCAGAACAACCATGACGGACTAGGTAGTTATTAACAAAAATTTTTACAATTTTTGATATGATAGAAGTTATAATTTTTTAAAAAAGTGTAATTATATATTTCCCGGGTTTTTTCCAATACGTTGTTAAAATTTTGTTTATAACTTTCAAATAATTAAGACAAATTCAAAAGCCCTAAGTTCTAGTCGGTCATGGTTAGTTCTGGTAAGAAAAAAGTTTTTATTTTAAAAACGAAAAATCTTTTTTTGGACGACCAGAACGGGGTTTGGCCACAACATATCTATATACTTTATATATTTTTTTCATGTTCGAGCGACCAGTTGATGATAATCTGCCAAAAAATATCTTATTCGGCTTTGGCACCCGGATATCGTTCCAAAATGTGTAAGCCAGTTTAAAAAAGATACCGAAAAAGGAACTATGTTCCTTGTTTTTGTTCGGGTCATTTCGCGAACTAATTTATTTCGGCGAAGGGGTTTGGAATATCTAACATATTATTATATATATATATATATATATATATAAAATATATATATATATATATATATATATATATATATTGTTTCATAGTCATTGGGGAGCCCGGCATATGTACAGGTCGTTCGTTCACCCGGCACTTTTAATGTGTATAAAGGTATCTATATAAAAACAATTGCTTTCTAATAAATATATATGCTAAGGACCCTCAAGAGGGGTAAGAAAATCTTATTTTTTACAAAAATATAAACTATTGGGTCTTTGGTTAGGGGCCGGTTAGCCCTATTTTTATACAAAATTATATATTATTACAATGTTGGTTAGCCCGGCGGTGTTGTCACTATTTAGTACAAGTGGCGTACATGTTTTTTACAACGACTTTCTCGCAATTCGCAATCGCCCATCAGAATGTTGGATTTATTCCTTAAATCTTAAGTTTTTGTTGTGTCTCAGCCTTTACATTCTTACAGTGTTATAAAGGAAGAATGTCCAATTTTGTTGTAATTACGGGGTAACTCGTTTATGTTTGACAGTTTTAGCGGTTTTGACGCCAAGTTGTTAGTTTTTTTTCCTATTAATTAATAGATTAAATATTTCCAACGATTAAAATTTAATTTATGTCTTTAAATTCCGGAACAACTTTATTCTTATAGTGTTTTAGAACGTATAGGTGTTTTAGATTTTGTTGTAATTACAGGGGTAACTCCGGTAGGTTTGACACAGTTTTAGCGGTTTTAAATCAAAGTTGTTAGTTTTTGTAAAATGTAACCAAATTTTTTTACCTACCTTCGTTTAGGAGTACAAGGCGAAACTAAAAGTGGCAATTTAAGGTTCTACTTATATTTAAGAAATGGCTTATAATAAGGGAATGAATGACCCACACCAATTATTTTACTTTTAATAAATGGGACAATCCTATTTGCAGCGATTATCTCCCCTTGCGTATTATATTATTGGTTCAGTTCTTCCCATAGGAACCATTAAGAGAGATATACCAGTCTGGGGTTCATATGGGAAATAACCCAAATACTTAACCTATATATAACTAACAGGATAAATCTTAAACAAATTATTAAAGTCTATTTATTAGCACTAGAATTAAAAAAAGGTTTCCCATTTAAATTTATCGATTGGGAAAAAAAAATCGGCACTACTTTGAAATCCAGTTAAGCTATATTTTTGAAGATTTCTTTTGATTTTAATTAAATGTTATCGAAAAATAAACTACGTTCCGCTAATGTAAAAAAAATAACGATAACATTACGTAATTACAAAGAAATTATTTTAATTTAATCTGGATACCATGTATATTTAAATCACCCCCGCTTCTCTACAAACTGCATGGTTATTCACGACATACGAAACGAAACCTTATGAGAAAATAACAAAAAAAAAAGTTTCAAAAAAACCCAAATGAAATAAATAAAGGTTTATCAAAGGCATCTTTTAAAGTTTTTTTTTGTTATATACAGGGTGTTTTGAAATTCTAAAACATTGAAAATTGGTTTTTTTAAGTGAAACACTCTATATATGTTTTTGATTTTCAGATGTATTTCTTTGTAAAATTTAAAAAAAATTTAATGTAAATGATGCATGTGATATTTTAATCAAGTAGGTAGTTTTTAAATTAGAGACAGTTGAAAAGCGACTTTTTTCAACTTCAAGAGGTTGTAGAGCCATAACTATTTGTCAGAAAGGTAATGATTTTCAGATTCCTATTCTAATTTTTTAGGGTGTATTCAATGAAAAAAAATTAAAATTGTCACGTCATTTTTTTTTAATGTCAAAAATGTTGACAGTTAAGGTAGCTAAAAATGTATGCCATTAGATAGACCATAAAAAGTTAAGATAAGAATGTAAAAATAGTTTCCTTCCATTACAAATAGTTATGGCTCTATAACCTCTTAAGTAAAAATAGTTGTTTTTCAACTGTCTCTAATCCAAAAACTACTTGATTAAAGTATAACATGCATTACATCAAATTTCGAAGAATCTAAAAATTAAATAATATATAGGGTGTTTCGTTTAAAAAAAAAATTTTTTTCAATGTTTTAGAACTTTAATACACACCCTGCATATTACAAAAATAATTTTAAAAGATGCCTTTGATAATTCTGTTTTTTTGAATTTTTAATTTAACGTTTTCCCATAACGCTCTGTTTCGTATGTCGTAAATAACCCTGTATAAAATATGTTTTAGATAAGTTATAACGACAAAAGCCCAAAACATCACATTTTGAACTTTTCTGATTCGACAGATGAAGTTAAAAAAACAAAGGCAAATTATCAAAAAATTCAGAAAGTGAAATATCTCTGACCGAATATGACCACGACAATAAACCTCACCACCCAAAAACTAATAAAAAATTTTTTGGAATTTGTTCCGTCAATAATATTTAATATACAACTATTTTAGACCTTAGGCTTGCCTAGCCATCACGCATTCGTTTGTTCTGATACAGAAGAATCTAAGTCATCGGAAAGTCCTTTTCCGATGACTTGGATGGTTTAAAAATAGTAGTTTTTATTTATTTAAACCATAGCTAAATAAATAGGTTCATTATATTAATTTTAAATTTTAATAGATAGCAAAATATTAATATTAGTAAATGGTTTGTGGTTTAGTGTGTCTCTGATTAGAAGAAATAATGGTATATTGTTGTATTAGGAGTAGAAGCTTTACTTTTTGTGCTGAAGACGTAAGTTTGCAAGCCGAACGAGTGAGGTTTGCGAATACCTTTAAGACAAAAGTTTTACCCGTATCAAATCCATTTTTTCTCCAAACGAGATGAAACGTGAAAAAAACAATACTTTTATTTAAAATTTGAAAAAGGGATGCTTTTAGGTTACAATGAGACGTTACTGTGACTACGATTTTGATACGGCTGCCAATAAAGGTAACAACAATATAGGTAAGGGGAGTAAATGTACTTCACTGCCGCCGGCACTAAAATACTTTTACTGTCGCCTGGGTTAAAATTTACCTTCTACCATCTCAACAGGAGTTGACAAAGTGATGTTTTTAACGTTTGAAGAAAAAATGTTTTTTCTCAAAAATGCACATTGCAATGACTTTAGTAGAGCAAAGGAAAGAAACACTTTGCTTAATTTTTAAATATTGACTTCTTTTTGACTTTCATTTTTCCGTGGGAAAATGGGTTACCTATTTATAATTGTTGGTATATTATTTATATTTTAATACATATATTTTATATTTATATGGTAAATTATTTATATTTATAATTTATAAAAAACCCTTATTATGTTGTTATCAAAATAATATTATCAATCCTAGTAGACATATTTTATAGGGTGTTCGAAAAATAGACGGAATATTTTATGATTCCTTTTAAAAAAAAATATATTTTTTTAAACATGGGTCCAAAATGCATAGTTTAAAATACAATTAAAAGGAAAAAATTAAAAATTTACGCCACTGATTTTTTGATTTTTTATAGTTTTTAAAAAATTTAAAACTAAAATTGGTTTTCTATCTTACATAGTTTTGAGAAAAAAAAGCCTTTGGTATGTGTACCTCTAGCTAGACTACATAAAAAAAAACATATTATTTTTCTTAAAAATAAGCAAGATACAAAATGATTAACGGATAGAAAAGGTTGTGTTTTTTTGCTGTATCTAAAAAAAAAATAAAAAGTTCAAAAAAATAGTGGCCCTTTTTATTTTTGGACCTAATAAATTTAATTTATTTAACCTAAATTAAGGTCCAAAATTACCAGAAATGAGAATTTGCAAAAAATATCCGCTACAGGATATTTAAAATAATTATTAAAAACCCTTCTTTTTTTCAACACCCTGGATCTTAAAAACTTCCCCTTTTTTGGACACATATTTTTTAGAATCTTCTTTTATATTTTTTAATAAGGAATCACCCCAAAATATACCCATCTAGTTTTGAAACACCCTGTATATATCTACTAATACAACCACATCCACATTTTAAAAATAGCCATAGTATACAGGGTTATTTGATTTTGAAATGGAGCATTATGGAAAACAATAAAATACAAAAAAAAAAAAAACATGAAAGAAATAAAGACTTATCAAAAAACATTTTTTAAAATTTTTTTTTTGTAATCTACAGGGTATTTTAAAGTTCTATAAACATTGAAAAACTAACTTTTTTTAAATAAAACCCTATATATTATTTGATTTTAAGAAATTTGATCATACATAATTCTCAAATCGTTTTAATTAGGTTAAAAACGATTTTTTTAACTTTAAGGGGTTTATAGAACCGTAACCTTATCATAGAAGGAAATAGTTTTACATCCTATTTTAGCTTTTTATCCTCCATCTAATAACTAAACACACCTACCTTAACTGTCAACAAATGTTTTGAAATTTTTAGAAAAAAATTTGACAAGTGACATTTATATATATTTTTTTATCGAATACACTTAAAAGTTAAGATAGGAATTTGAAAATCATTTCTTTTTATGACAAATTTTATTGCTTTATAACCTCTTAAAGTTAAAAAGAGTCGTTTTTCAACTTCCCAATTTAAAAAACTCTTGATTAAAGGGATAACCTGCATTACATTTTTTTTTTTGAATTTACAAGAATATTATCAATCCAATTAAAAAAAAAAATAAAGATGCATTTGATAAGTCTCTATTTATTTCATTTGTTTTTTGAAATTTTTATTTATCGTTTTCTCATTATGCTCCGTCTTGTATTTTGTGAAAACCCTGTATATATTGATAATTGTAAAGTGGGTAGAGCTTTTTTAGAGTTAATACCATTAATTCGATGACTTAAATAGCTTTTTAAGCTTTAACATATAATAGAAATAAGCGATTTGTAAAATGTAGATATATAATGATGGTTGTCCCAGAAAATAGTCTCAAAGTGGCGCAGAATCCTCCATGTATATCGTTTTTTTTTAGTTCAGGACTTATTGTTTTTCTACATCTCGATGGAATTATCATGGTGAGAAGCTAATAAATAGAGAATTGAAAAGTTTTAAATATAACAACAGTGGTAAAAAATATTCCCATTTTTTAAAATTCCCTATTTATTAAACTTCTTTTCTTCTTGCCTTGTTTCAATTATGATTTAGTTAATATTTTTAAATTTTTGATTGGGGAATTATCTCAATTATTTACCACGATTATTGCCAAATTAAGCTGAAAAATTAAAAACCACCAAATAATCACATAATATCCTAAAGCTCTTTTAAACCAAAAACCCTGCGCCCACTTTAAATCTTTTCTGGAACACCCTTAAAATATTATATTTTTTGTTGAAAAAGAACCGTCCCCATGTATCATATATTTTATCTTAAAACTCAAAAGCACCACATTCAAGCCTGTTTCCAAATCTTATAAATTTAACCACTGTTGCCGGTCGGGCTAACGATTGCCCAATAATCAATATCAACTGTTAAAAATGGGCTCACCAAAAACCTTATACTCTAAATGTATATAATTTCGAACAGCGCCCTCTGTGCGGTTTTTGTTGAACTATAAGCCGATTTGGGGACATGTATATGGGTCAATGGTCGTCCCAGAACAAAATTCGTAGATTCCATTTTGCATCCCCCCCTATCTTATTAACATGTTATACACTGCGATACCTTGTGAGCCGAAATCGGGACGACCTAGAATTAATCGGGCTTACCAATAGCCGCTGTATATCTTATATGGGCTCACTAATGACCAAGTATAAATATATATATATATATATATATATATATATATATATATATATATATATATATATATATATATATATATATATATATATATATATTATATATATATATTTAAGTTTTAAACTGCGGATTTAAAGTTTTTAAATAAAAATTACACTATTTTATTTCATAAATGTGATCGTACAAGGCAGCGAATAATTCCGGAAGGACCTTTGTATTATCCAAGACTTTCTTAGCATAATATTTGTATCAACCGCTAGGGAAAGGTTGAAATCTTTTTAATATTTAAATAAAAAGATTGACTTTTTTGGAGTTATTGATTTTTAAAACCCTTTAAAATATAAATGACTCCATAAAAAAAAACTTATAAGATTTTAAGCCGCCTCGTTATAATTCGATTAATGTATTTTATTTCAAAAGATAATTTTTTTGACTGTTTCATTTTGGTAAGCTATCAAATATATCCTATTATCTTATATTATTTTATTTTATAAATGTAAATAAACATAGATGCAAGAAATTCGGGATGGATTTTTATGTTTTCCAAGGCTTTCTTACAACAGTATTTGTAAAGAAATATTTTCATTCTCTCTAAAAAAAAAATCGATAACTTTTTTGGAGTTATTGAGTTTTTTTAGAAACAAATACCCTTAAAGAAAGGAAGTTCTATAAAGAAAAACTAATTACATTTTAAACCGCTTCTATAATTCGATTGTGTGTAATTTTGATTGATATATTTTTTGACTGTTGCATTTTGGTAAGCAATTGAAGGCTGCGTAAAATCATGCTTAAAAGCCGTGGGAGATGTGTAAGATTTATTTTTCGTAAATAAATATTTTTAAACATGGTCAGCACTGTAAAGTAAAGTGCACTTTCAACAGTGAATAAACGATTTTGAAGAAAACTTCTGGTTAAATCATCTAGGTAAAAATCGGCGGACTTTTAGGACTTTTAAGGCAATTTTAAGGTTATTTTAGTAGGACGTCATAACTCAAAAACTAGCGAGCTCCAACAGAAGTCGGGAATTGGCCCGTAAGTAAAAAATCACCTAACAAACTTACAAGTCTAGGACTTTTCCAATATACTTAACACTAATATTTACCTTACTTACTCAAAGGTTGTATAGCCATTTTCTCTATTCACAATCACAGAAGTCTACACAGACACTGAAGTCAGTTCTGCAGACACTCTTGATTACTTAGTCTATTAAAAAGAACCTTTTTCCTTTTAAACCTCGCATATCATTAAAAAAAATTAGGAAAAGATAGGAACAAACGGTCCACAGCAAGAAACGAGTAAGTTTTTCGTTTTGTTATGTCAAATTCGAAAGTTGTTCGGCTAAGCCCGAAACCCGAAAGTCGTTCAGCTAAACGGAAAATTCGAATTCAACACCTTTTGCCTGCGTGCATTCATCCATTTTTTTCCTTTTTTCTAATTTCCAACTAGCAGTTGAAAATGTATAAAATGTGCAGTTACTCTTTGTGCCAGTATTCTTACATTCTTCTATACAAAAACTATTATGCATCATTTTTAAAATGTTTATCTAATATTTACATTTAAATCAAGCATGACTTAACGATAATTTGACCACAGCGAGCGCTGCAATCGATTCAGCTGTCCCCACAATACACTCCGATCCCTGTCAATATATTAACAAAATAAGAAATGTTTAATATTTTAATGCCTAAATAGTATATTTCATTACCAGTACGGAAATGACGATTTTTCGTGCGCGCGACAAATTTTCGTATGAGGCGCAGGCGAACATGGAAAGTCATGCAAGAACGGAAAAATCCATTTCTAAACGTGTAATGAACGATATTTTTTTTTATACTTAGGTACTTGAGAACAACATAAACAAAAAACATCGCAAAAAATGATTTAAGAAAATTGCGATTATTTATTTTTATTTTTTAAACAATAAAACAAATTAACAAAAAAAATTACAAGCTAATTAAATCTAAGAAATTTAATTTTGGATGGAACCGTAATGATTAATGGTAATATTTATTGTACAATTCGTATTATTGTTGAAGCTCAATCCCTTTTGTATTTCTTTTTGTTGAACTAAATGTTGAAGCGGAGTGTTCGTGTATGTTTTGGGTCTCTTAATTGACTGTTACAGATTTTGTAGTTTTCAAGTTACAAGGCCTAAACAACTTTTGGGATACTTCAATTTTTCTTTGTATGGACTCCATCTATATATCCTTCTGTTACATTGGAAGAAAGCCATCCTCCGTGTCTGTTCAAAGTGGACAAATCACCGCCGCTTTCTACAAACATGGTAGCCGAAGAACGCTTTAGCCCATGTCCGGTATATTCTTCGTGATTTTTTAGTTTTAAGTATTTTGCAACAAGTTTTGGAATACCACTGATAGTATGGCACCCAACATGTTGAGCGTAACATCTTTGGTTTCGGTATGCAACAAATAATCTTCTACTCTCCATATTTTTAGAGCGGAGATCTGCGTATTTACGGTAAAGTGTACAGGGATTGAATTTGCAATTTTTATTGGTAATGGTAATTCATCTTGACCATCTCGTAAGAACACGACAAGAAACGCCCATTATCTGCCACATCGTCTAAACTCAAACGCATTAAATCATCTCTGCGGCATGCGCCGAAGATGCCAAACACTAAAATTACTTTTGCTACTAAATATTGTCCATCTGAAGCTTCACATAAAAATTTGGTTACTAGTTCTGATGTAAGAACTTTGGATTTCTTTTGTACATATCCTACAGCTTGCCGTTTCAAAAAGCGACAGTTTTTGGATATTGGTTGTGAGTATTTTCTTTTATTGCCAAACAACTCTTTAACATGGAAAATCGACTCCATAATGTGGATGACTTTATAAATTTGGCTTTTTCAAAAAAATAAACTAGGAGAATATCGTCACTCACAATTGGATTTCACTGCTAATAAATCTGCACTCACTTCTGCCGCTTGTAAATTGTAATAATATCGGAAATATCCGGATTTTCTCCAAATCTAAATTTATTTTTTGAAAATGGCATAATTTTCACTGACAGAAAATAAAATATGTCATTAATAAATAAATCGTTGTTACGAACAGTTTCCATGAATGGATTTTTGTATAAACGAACGGAAAGAGGGATCGGGAAAAAAAAATCCGTGCGCTGTTTTGAAAATGTCATATTTACTGTATTTTATACATAGTTAAAAATGTAATATTTTCAGGTAAGTATAATAAAAAAGCTATTTTTGTATTTCCAAGGTTTAAGTGCTATTAAAAAAGAAAACCCTGTTAGATCACCCTGTACAATTGAAACACCAGTAATATACCCTAATAATACTCTAAAATATGGGACTGCTAAAAGCTTTTTTAGCCTGCGTCAATAATTTGTTTATTAAAGTTTTCCCTTCTGCATGAAATTTGAAACACACTAAATTTGTCCTTTATTATTGCTCCAACCAGCGAACATATAGATACATATTTTTAACCCTGTTTATAAAGGGTTTGTTGTATAATAATGTATATCCTCGAGAGAGAGTTAACTTATAAATAACTCTAAATTATTATTTAGTTATGCAGGGTGGTGGAATATTGTCTGAAAAATATTTGTACAAAATTTTATGACCTACTTGGTTAAATACGTCGATTTATACAGGGTGTTTATAAACTCAATGAATATATTAAAGGATCTGCCGATATACAGGGCGTTAAACTTTTGATATTATATGGGATTTTTGACATGATTTTTATGTTTAAAAATTATTTTATTTTTCTGGGATTATGTGAAAAAAAAATTTGGCCTCTCTCCAGAATAAAAAAAAATATATATTTATTTTAAATTCTATATAAATCTATTTTTTTTGTAAGTTGTAAAGGGAAAGTCTATCCTTGCGAAAATATAACTAAAAAAACACACATATTTTATTAGTTCTTTAAACAAATGAGCCTAATAAAAATATAAAAAATGTAAAATATTTTTAGATTGGTATCCTTTGTAAATAAAAAAGATAAGTTAAATTAAAAGAAATAAAATTTAAATTTACTTACAAATATGAAGGTATACCTACACGTCGAAATGTTTCGATGGTTCTCGTTAGGGTATATCCATATTTGTTAAAAAATAATTAATTTTAAAGAAAATTTACTTAGAAATAAAGATAACTTTTATTTTTTTTTAGAGAGAAAAAATTACTTATGAAATGATAATCTTAGTGTCGCTTTGACAAATTGTTTTGACGTTTACATTTTATTTTATTCTTTAAAGGTACACATACACATACCTATAAAGATAAAAATTAATTTTAGCCACGTAAGAAAATGTTTAAAAATTATTTTATTTTTCTGGGATTATTTTAGTGAAAATAGAAATTAAAACAAATATATGTATCTTTTTTATTCTGGAGAAAAGCCAAATATTGCCTTTTATATTTTTTAAGTTATTGATTTTAAATTTGACACACGACCTACTGGGACTAATATTCATAAAACGGTAAAAGCTTACTTTCTTTCGGATCATTACCCTTTTATTCTTTCCTTTTTTCCGTTGCCAATGTTTCCTTTTAATAAATAAACCAAATTGCTTATTTTATTGACTTACGTTTCAGTTTTTTAGTTCTATTTAATATTTTGCACTAATTAAGACATATTTGCAAAAATATGTTAAAGTTGGAGCTGGCATACGGATGGTTCCAAAACTGAGCAGGCAACTGGACCGGGCGTGAACAGTAAAATGAGGAACTCACAATTCTCCATTTTACTAGGAACACACAGTTCTGTATTTTAACCAGAAATATAGGCTTTACGCACTGTAGCAAAAGAAAATACCAGGAGGGCTTATAAAAACAAGCGGTTTTGCATAATAACAAACACCCAGGCGTCACTTGGGGTACTTGTAAACCCCAAGGTAACGTCCAAGCTGACATGGGAATGCCAAAAAGAACTGGAAGACCTGGAAAGACGCAACGGGGTAACGTTTCTGGGGGTACCCGGGGATTCGGGAATAGAAGGCAACGAAAAAGCGGATGAGCTGGCAAGACAGGGATTATCCACACCATACTTTGGACCAGAACCTGCCCTAAGAGTAACCAAAACCACAGCAGGAGGGCAAACCAAGAAATGAATCTAAAACAAACACGAGAAATACTGGGGAAGCCTCAGTAAAATAAGACATGGAAAAAGCTTCATAAGGGATCCATCCAAAAGAACGAAGGAAGAACTAGTCAGACAAAGTAGGAAAAGACTTCGCATAACAATAGGGCTGTAACAGGGCACGATAATCTGAGAGGACACCTGCACAAGATAGGCTCATATAATGAGGACCCAAGTTGCAGAATGTGCGACGAGGGGCAAGAGACAGCCTACCATATCCGGTGTGAATATAAAGCGTTAAATCACAAAAAAAAAACAGGCATTATTTGGGCAACCGAAAATGAGCCCTTTTTTACCAAGGGACTGTATATATATATTTATATACACCAGCGGTCGACCCTAAATTTTTTTAGTATTTGTATTTTAAGGGTTTAAACAAAAATTAAATTATCCAGCGTATTTCTCGTTGATTATAATTAAAACTATTACAAAAAAGCGAAATTCAGCAAAAAACTTGAACCATTTTATCATTTCTTTATCTCTTGTTCTGAACCGATCCCTAAAAAACATTCAGAAAAGGAGATCCTAATTAGTAAAACGCAAATAAGAGGACGGGCCCAAAGAGCCATAAGTAAGGATATAAAAATTTGCCAGGATGATTATTTATTTAAAATTCTTTTGTAGAAACTTGAAAAGGCCACGAAATGATAACTCATTATTTTTCTGAAGGGCCTAATTATTTTAATTAAATAAAGCTATTAGGCAAATAACCCCAACGTTTCTACTTTTCATTATTTAAAAGGAACATTGTTTAAAGGAACCGTGTTTTTATGAATTTTGTAGAGAAAAAAACTTTTTTTTAAATTTGAATTACTAATTGAGACCTATTCATTTAAATATTTTAACAATGACATCTGTTTAAGAAGACATTGGTTAAATATAAAATGCCTTAAAAATTGCAGCTTTTTGTGTGTACAAAAAGTAATAGGTAGTTTATGAACACGCAACTTAAATACTTGAAAGTTAGGAGGGGTAGAAGCGTTTAAAGTGAAAAGCTTGGAGCTTTTTCAGATGTACTGTAAAGGAACACCTAATAGAGGCGCTCTGAGTTGCTCTAAAAGAAAGAAATTATATTGTTCTAAAGAAAGGAATTGTACTTTTTAATTTTTTTAATTAAATTAAAAGGGGGACAGGTTTCCTACAGTAGGTCGGTGGGTAAGAGCAAGAAGCTTTTTAGTGAGACCGTAGTCATCAGTAACGCGAACGTGATGAATTCCATAATATTAAAAGTTATGATACAAGCCATTTTGTAGATATAGAAACAATGCTCCAAATTGGGTCTGATTGGGACCCGTAGAGAGTGTACAGGTTAGAAGAGAGAAGTACTTTTTGGTTTAAAAGAAAAATGCAACCTTTGTGGTAGGTGATGTAGTTTTGGATTTAATATGCTTGTGCCATTTACGATCAATTTTTAAAGTAACGCCGACAAGGTTAAATTATTTTTTTTTCAGCACAACTTGTAGGGGATAAAAGTAAGCTGATTTTTTTCGTAACAGTGAACATGATTGGGTCTGTAAAGCATCAAACTAAATATGATTGGTAGTACCCCAATCCAGTGTCAATTGAAGGACTGTAAAAGAAATATCTTCGGGACCATGCCCCTGCCTTCGTCGGACGTTAAAATAGGTCGATTAAGTCAACTTGGTTATATCTGAAATTGCTTCGCTTTGCCGGTAGAAAGTGTCAAAATTTTTAAAAATTATTGTTTTTTCTAATTTTTTAAAAAGTATTTTGTATTTATTTTTTTTGTATATAGTCAGATACTATAAAGTTATGTTGTTATAGGGTTTTATTAACCAACATATTTTTATCCTGTAACTGAATAAATTTAGATTTTTCGGATAATTATTCGTTTGATGAGCTCTCTCCTTAAAATAAAAAAAAATAACTACTTGCGCACATAAATACCCTGTAATAGTAAAACAATAAGCAAATACTAAAAGTTATAATTTCTTTTTAAATAAACAAAAAAAACCTTACCCAAGTAAATGTACAAACTAATCGCCATTTTGCGGAATACCACTCTATTAATTACTTTAAGTCTTAGGTTAGATTAGAGGTAGTAGTTATTTGTATAACGTCCGTGGAAGCACTACTGCGTTATCTAAAAGGTGCCGTAAAATGCAATATTTGCATTTTTTTAGTACTTGATCAACGTTGAAAAAAGTAGGAAAATAATGGGTTAAGCATCCAGAAATCCGGCACCCATAGAAACTGGTACAAAGGCTATTTCTCAGTCTAATCCTAGACACCAAACTAACGTAGTATACTGACAGATAACAGCCAATCTGAACGATGCAAAGCTGTGCATCGTGAAATGCAGAAGCATGTTTGGTAAAACCTGGAAGGCTTAAACCAAAGATGACGCTTTGGTGGTAGGTCATCAGGCCGATAATCACCTATTGCGCTGTCGTATGGGGGACAAAGGAACAAAAAACAGCGACAATCATGAGACTAAACTGTCTGCAGAGACTGGCATGTCTGTGCATAACCGGCGCCCTAAGAAGCACACCCTTTGTGGCTATGAAAACTATCCATCCTTAGCTTAACCCCCTTGGATATTTTTAACAAAACGGAGGCATTACCATCGCCTATAGTATAAACAACAAAATCCTAAAAAATACAGTCACATAATTGCAACGGATATTAACGACGATCAGATTCTGGGCATGAGATCGGATCACATGACAGCCATCTATAACTTAAATTAGGCAAGTAAGAAAAAGTGTACCTGGCAGAAATCTATGCTATCCAAGCATGTATTTTGACAAAGAATGTGATAAGAGAATATCATAAGCAAAACACTACCCTAAAAGCCCTAAACTTTCACCGTTTTATATAAAATGATGGAATGCCTGAACGATCTTAAACAAGTTGCCGCCAGGAACATCAGGATAGAACTCCTCTGAGTTCCTGGACACACAAAAATGGGAGTCAATGAGAAAGAATGCAGATAAACTAGCAACAACCTGCTTATCTAGTAATTTTAATGGCTCAGTCCATGGACTATTAAAACAGGCGATAAAAACAATAATAAAGATGGTCTTTATTACAATATCTGGATTGTTGGCATGCATGACCTGGTCAGAGACATGCGAAGGCAACGTTAGGCCATCCTTCCAAGAAACTAACAGCTAAGGTCCTTCTTCCGGGGTGCACTCAGAAAAGGCAAATACTAGGAGTTCTGACAGGACATTGTCATCTAAGGAAACACTTGCAAAAAATGGGCATACATAACGGTCCCAGGACCGTATTGCACTGACGTACAGAAGACATACACTGTTCAGAAATATACAAAGCGGAATTCCTCTTCTGCATGAACATCTTGGTAAAAATCTATTATTTCTAATAAAAAAAGCGGATTTCTATAACAAGAAAGGGAAACACAATAAGCCATTAGGCTACAGTGCAAATATGGGTACGCGACCATACCCGCCTAAACTAACAAACCAACCATGTATAGGAGTTTAAAAAATATATCTTAATACATCTAGCTAGCGAATAGAAATATATGGGTTGTCATAACGTTGATGTTAAACAATTAAAATAAATGCTTGCTGATAAGGTTTTCGACTTTACACCAAAAACCAATATTTCTGAAAGTTCTGGCGCTCTTTACCGGCTTAACGAAGCAAACAACAGAGTTGGTCTAAGTCGACCTGTTTTGACGTCAGGAATATCATACAATTTAGTACATGTGTTTTCAAAATACCGTGTATTTTATGCAGTTGATATTTTTATTTATGTGAATTAAATGTAATATTTTGACCACCCTTTTTTTTAAACGATATGGTGCTTTTAGTAGTAGGTATGAGGTACTTATCTTGTATACATTTTAACGATACGAAAGAGTTTATTTTATTACGATCTAAGAAAGCTAGCTGGTTATGGTTTACCAATTTTTTTTCTTGATTAAGCAATAATGGCGAACTTTATCAAAAATATCCCTTTTACTAAGCAGCGTTTTTAAAACTTTTTCAGATAGTCAAAATAAAAAACTAGTTATATGCCAATTAGCTGCCCAGTTTCAGCATTAAACCTATTTTGGTCGTATCTATTGTAAAGCACCTCTCCATTTAAAAACCGATGAAACAATTTGTGCGATTTTAAAAATTTGACGTGTTTTACTAAACGCAAATGGGGTAAACGGCGTTTTCTACAAAACTCTAAATAATGAAATTATTAGTCGAGGTCGTTATGTCATTAAATATGATCAACAAATATCATAATATATTTAGTGGTTTAATTTTAAAAATTAATCTTGGTTTAAAATGTATGGAGAACCAAATAATTTTTCAGTCACCAACCGGTTAAATGCTTGCTATGTAAGTTTTGGCTCTTTATAAGTAGTTGATAAGAATTCAAAAACTTTGACCCATGATTGTCATGAAAAAGATATATCTGCATTAACCTGCATTTTTCTTCTACATTAGGATTATTGCCAGACTTTTTAAAAATCATTCTTGGAATGAAGGGTACTATCGTCAGTAAACGAAGATGCCGAAGAAATAAAGTTAGAAATCCAAGTATTTATTTGGTAATAGCCAGAAGAAAAAACATCTACAGTAACAGATGTATGACCATAGGATGGCAAGAAAAAGGTCTACGCACAGAATTTAGGTGAAGGATCGAAGAAAGTAACTCTGTTAAGGAGCACATCATGCCAGGCCTAGTCAAAAGTCATATAGCCCAGTTGGTGAAGGCCACAGGAACAAGTAATGAGCGATAGGACTGATTTTTTTTTATAATTGGTTTAGAGTATATTGGTAAATATGAGAAAAAGTTCATGGGTCAATCGATTTCCTAGTCAAAAAAATTTGCGAAAAAAAAAGTTTTCTTCAAAATTCCAGAATATTTTGGGATAGGATAAATATAATGGAAAATAAAAAATATCATCTTGTAGAGAAAGTCTTTTTCTACCAAAAAGGTATTTCGCACTTTTTTTGTCAGAGTCATAGTTTGACCGCGAAAAAATTGATTTAATAACTTATGCATATTACGCACGTGACGCCCGATCAGCCGCGTGCGGAGCTATTTTTTAGAGTAGCGAGTATTACATTAAAATCTGACACGTACTTAGGAGATGTTAAATTGGAATTTGAAATACACTATTTTGAAGTTGGAACTTTCAGCTTTCTAATGGTATAATTTATTTTCCGTTTTTAATAAAATATCGTATAGAAAAAAGCGTCTATGTCTTAGAATAGAAAATGTTTTTTAAACATCATTACAATTCGAAATTTTTTTTTAATTCGGGAAATTGTTATTTAGGTGACCAACTCCACGAATAAAAATTTTCACTCATTAATTTTGTCTCGTTATAAAATACAGCTCTTGTCGGGATTTTGACATTTTTTAAAATCTAAAGATTATAGCGATATAAATATATTGGTCTGTGAAAAATTATGAAAAATCCACTTATTCGTGTGAATTATTTTTTTTAATGTAGTTAAACTAGTATAGTTTAAGCATCTGTAAACATAAATTCATTTATTACCGAATTTTTTTTTATTATAATAATTTTTTGTGTATAAAAAGAAAATGGCACTTTTTTATCTTCTAACTTTTTTCTCTTAGCATAGTTGAAAATAAATTTTGATACTGCTATACTAAACAGATAAATAATCAAAGAATAGAATGTATATAGTGGACAGGTAAGAAAAGGCACAGGTAAGAGAACAGAAAAAAATGTCATAAGTTCGACAGAAAAAAAAATCATAAAAATTAGAAGTTAACACAAGTTATAGAAAGTTTTAAATTGCTAACACAGTCTCATGAACCGATTTTTAAAAATGGCATGTTATTTCTGCTTTCGTTATATGGAGCACTGAATAAAACAACTTGTATCCTGATACATGCAAAATTTTTGCACAACTTACAACAGAGACAAGTTCTGACGAGTCTGATGCTGAAAACAGTGATAATGATAACGACAATGTAGATGATTTGTAATTTTGTAACATGTAATTTCTACTGATTTTATTAAAAATAAAATAAATAATAATTTTTAATTTATATTTATTATTGTATAACTCAAGAAAAATGAAAAAAAAAACATGATTTTTTTGAAAGTTTTGAAAAAAATTGAAAATTTCGGATTTGTTTAATTTTTTACTTATAATTCCTTACAGTAAAGTATTACTACATTAATAATGTAATAGGTAATTGGGTGGAATGTTATGATTTTAAATTTAAAGCGTAAATTTTATCGCTTGTTTGTTAGCGCAAGATGGCTTAATGACTTATTGAATTTTTTGCGGACAAACTATAACTCTAAGAAAAAAAAAACGCAAAATATCTTTTTTATAGAAAAAACCTTTCCCTACAAGACAGTATTCTTTATTTTTTTCTATCTCCATCGCAGACCAAACTATTTGAGAATTTTGAAAAAAAAAATTTTTTTCGAAATTTTTTTGGACTTTAGGAACTCGAAGAACCTATGAACTTTTTTAAATATCGATCAGTATACTTTAAACTACGTATAAAAAAATATCAGCCAGTTCGCTAATTACTTGTGTTCATAGTGTAAAATTTACTCCACCAACTGGGCTAATAGGTCTATTCAGAGCATCAAACTGGGATTTACTGGGGAACTAAAAGGACTTGTTTCAGCTATGTGAAATATATTAAACAATATTTGCTGTGAATTTCTAGTAAAGAAATTCGTATGGTCTGTCATGTATAATTTTATATTTAAAAATTATACTACCTGACCAAAGGCATCGTAGACTAACCTTTTTAAAACATGACTTTACCTGACCTGATACAAATAACTAAACTACTTACTCAAAACAATTATCGCATATTTTGAAAATATCGTGTAAAATATCTGGCGCATAAAATTGGTAAACTAAAATATTAGTACTGAATATATAGATATTTTTTTATACCAATTCCAGCGGATATGCGGGATTTTGTAGTATGTTCACATTTTTTTATTTTTTTTTTCGTACAACAGCCAAATGCGATGGTGTTTACTTATCAACCGCACGACTCTTTGGTCAGTTAACCATAAAGTGTCGCAAGAAATTGATAATTGGTTGAAATTTTAAATATGAACAATAATAATGGACGTGCTACTAGGCATATAACAGATGCCGAGGCGCATACGTTCGTTACCCTGTCTATTGAGGGATACAATCAAATACGAATGGCACAGATTTTAAATGTTACTCAATAGTCCATAAGTAGTGCTAAGGCGCTATAGGGAAACTGGAGCTATCTCAAGACGTCCTGGCGAAGGCCGTCATAGGGCCACTACTGCAGCACAAGATCGATTTTTATATTTGCAAACTTTAAGAAACCGTACAACTACACCTAGGAATCAACTTAGGAGAACTTACCAGGTTAGTGTGAGTGATCAGACCATTGGGAATCGATTAAGAGAACATGAGTTGAGGCCAAGACGGGCAGCAACGGGACCACGCCTTAGCAGGCAGCATCGTGTGAACAGATTAGCTTTCGCCAGAGACCACCTTAACTGGAGAGAAGATGACTGGAGCACGGTATTGTTCACGGACGATTCCAGATTCACTCTATCAACAAATGATCGTCGGGTTCGAGTGTATAGAAGACCCGGAACCCGATTTGTACAGGGCAACATTAGTCAACTGGATGCATATGGTAAAGGAGGCATAATGGTTTGGGGAGAAATAAACTTTCACGGACGCACCGATCTCCATATTGTACAACATGGCAATTTGAATGCTGATAGGTACATAGCAGACATCCTCCAGGAGTATGTACTTCCTTTTGCCCCATTTGTGGGTGATAACATTATATTAATGCACGACAATGCTCGTCCACACACAGCACGCATGGTGACAAGGTTCTTACAGGATACCGGTATTAATGTTATGGATTGGCCAGCGAGGAGGCCCGACCTTAACCCAATAGAGCACATGTGGGATACACTTGGAAGAGCCGTTAGAGGGCGATTAAGTCCACCGGAAACTTTGGGACAATTGTCTGAAGCTCTTATAGAGGAATGGAATGGAATTTTAGAACAATATATCAGAACTTAATTTTAAGTATGGAAAGACATTGCAGGGCAGTTATAAGAGCAAGGGGTGGTAATACTCAATATTAATTTATGTGTTGTAGTATATGATTTGTTGTGGCTAGAGGGTAATTTAATTTTTTAACATTATTATTATAAATAAAATCATTATAGAAAATAATAATTTGATTTATTTTCTTACACTTTATGATAATATAGAAAATCTATATAAAATTTCTTTGAAATATGTTTGTATTCTAGAAATATTATATCATATTATTTTAAACTGTGGAAAAAATATGCTCATTCTAGAAAATATGCGTTAATTGTTTTGAGTAGTGTATTATTACTACGCTTTCTTGAAATTATATGGAATGGTTTTAAAAACACGTATTGACTGAATAAACCAAAAGCGTGGCTAAGATATGTTGATGATACTTTTATTGGATAGACAGGTAAAACAGGACAAAGAACTTAAAAGTTTCTTAAATTATTTAAATTGCATTCGATTTTGTATCAAATTTAAAATGGAGAAGGAGCACAATTGGGCTCTACCATTTCTTGACGTTCTAGTCAAATGAAATAGTGGACCTACACAAATCTCGGTATACAGAAAACCTACCCACACTGGGCAATATTTACATCAGAATTTAATTACTTTAACAAAACGAAACAGGAGGTTATAGGTACTTTATATAACTGCGCAGTGACCTTATGTAATACTAAGAAATCCTTACAAGATGAAACAAGCCTACTGATTTAACAATTTATATACATGAAACTGTAGAAACAGATCATGAATGTAAAATAAGATAATATTCATAAACGAAGACTCTACAGTAGAACCAAGTATTTATGACAATTTCATATATTAAAGAAACTTTAGAAAAGATACGAAAAATCGTGAATAAGTATAATATTAAAACGGCATTTAAATCCCAAACCACTTTAAGAAGTATTTTTACCAAGACGAGACCGGACAACAATGTTTTAAATAATGACTTTATCTACTAAACTCCCTGTGAATCTAGTGAGGTATACATCGGGGAAACGAAAAGACCACCGGATCGAGGTGAAACATCGAATCAGGGATTGCCGAACACGCTTGGTCAAAGCAACATCGCGTACAATGCAACAGTCGGAAGCAAAAAATTATTTTTAAAAAAACCCAATGAACGATAAGAAAATTTTAACAAGGTGTAATAATTGTAAACAACCAAAATGTATTTAGCAAGTTTAGTATCGACATATCTGGCAGCCGCTGCTGAACCGTGAACAATCGGTCAAACTGCGGTGAACAACGGATAGTATATATGAGTCGTAGCTTTAAAGAATAACTTTTAGTTATCAAATGAAAACCGTTGGAGATACATCACTAACCGAAACGTTATGTATTATTTAATAAATTAAGACAATGAGAGTATAAGATTTTAGTGTAATGAAAACTATTATTGATCTTTTGCTACTATATACCATAAAAACAATCCTACATTTTACCTCGGCATCTGTACTAAATTCCCCGTAATAGACTCGATGTAATTTTCACGGCGGTGAACAAAAGGTCAGATTGAACAGTAGCTCAGTGGTATTGTCCACTTTCTGATAATTTGCCGCCATTGTAGTCGGTCTATATCGCCGTTTATCTCTTACGGAGCATAACACGAAAGAGTCCATTGTCTATCGATAATTACTTTTGTGACTTTCGGAACGCCCTAAGGCTTTGTTCACACACCTAATTGGGTCTAAAATCTTTCCTACAAATGTTTGAGAATTACATTGAGGCAAGGATTTAAGAAAATTGAAAATTAAAAGAAACGTATGCAAAAAAATGTTTGAAAGACGGAATTTTTGGTATTTTTTTTTAATCAAATAATAAGGTTTTATGCATTTATTTTTAAGTTTTTGCAGCCATATTTGCACTTAATTTTTGTTGATAATCTTAAATATGTGTTGAAATAATAAAAATATGGAGAGTTTAAATTATTTATTGTAGGTTTATAATTTATTTAAATAAATTGCCTTAGTTTTTCCCCATTCTGATGGCCATTGTGAAGCCTTCTGAAGGCACTGGAGTCATCCATTTTTATTTTTCCTTGCATCCTGTATTAAAAGAGTTTTTCCAGCCAATTCCAGATTTTCCCATTCTTTTTCAAATTACCATAAAAGGCGGGAGGAAATGCCACATGGGCCAGTTTTTATTCGACCTCGAAGTACTCAGTAAGTGACAAAGACAGTAAAGCCGTTAGCATAGTTACGTTGCATTGTTGTTACCATAGAAACGTTTGTACATCTGATTGCTAATAAAAAAGTGTAAAACGAGGATATCTTAATTTATAAAATTTAGACTGGTTGATTTAACTGTTATTAAAAATTCACGTTATATTTGAAATTTATTTCTTGGAACTGATAAAAAAGTGTTTTTTCTTTACAAATAAATAAATATTTTATTTTAAATATTCTAGTTAAAAGTCGTATTCTTTTTATTTTAAGGTATGTTTCCTTCCACGCGGCGCCGCACGCGGCTTACGCACTACGTTAGCCGCAAAGCACCCCTACTCATGGTTTTAAATGTGCCTGGTTTGTTCCGAGCGGCCGTCGTATGCGTCCGCTGTCAATGACTGCGATTGATGCGACTGGACTGCTGAAGAAGCAGTGTAGCCTCAGTCGTGTGTGCGTCTGATATTTTGTTTGTGTTGTTTTGTGTGGAATGTCCGGTGTTTTTTTAATTGTTGAAAATTGAAACTTTATTTTTTAAATGAGGTCCTGGATTTTTTATTACGTATTTTAAGGGCTTTGAAGATCTCAAATCCAATGATGTTTCGCACTTGTTCGAAAAAATCAGTTTATTGTTTTCCCAAGATCCTGCCTAAAATATATTGTCCGACTCTCTCTAACATATGGTTTCTTCAGAAAATTGCCATTAATATAATTATTTCGAATAAATGCAATACATTATTGGTTTTGGAAAATTAATAGCTCCTAAAATACATAATAAAAATAAATCCAGGGCCGTGGTTAAAAAAAAACAGATGATGATGATGGCAGCTCAAAGAAAAAACGTCGGTGTATAAATCTAATAACACTATCTTGTAGAACAGAGAAAGTAGCAATGGAAATGTAAAAGTTATTTTGTTACATCCATTCAAATAAAGTCATAAAAAAATAAAAACGAAATCGAGAATAATCGGTTTTTTCCAAAAGAATTTCAAAATTTTAAAAAATTCTTAGGTGGCATTTTGTTACATCAAATTGCCCTTTTTTCAACCGACCTCGTAAATCTTTAAGTTTCCGAGATCCTAATAATAAGACTCGAATTTGGTTCACCCTGTACAGATTTACCTTAATACAATGGCTAATTTTTCCTCTGGGGTTATTTGATATTCAACTCTGTTGTATGGCTCAGACTTAATATCGTCTTTTATTAAGTCAAGAATAAAACTAAACTGTGCTTTATTCAGTCTAAATTATTTTCTAAATTTTACTTCATCCTGTTGCAGATGTCGATTTATTAATATAGTATAACAACCTTCATCGCGTCTTTGCTGAAATATTGGATTTATAGGGGCATTGTTATGTTTCAGGTTGGCTAATTGTAATATTTTTTTGTATCCCTTTTCTTTTTAAAAATATATTTGTATCCCTGTCACCAAAAAAATTTTTCCCACACTAAAATTTTGCTATCGCGAGTTTGAGCCGCGATCTTAAACCATCTGATTAAAGGGGCCGCATGCGTTAAGGTGTGGTTCCTTCCACGCGGCCGTCCATGCCTAACCCCAAAAGGAAATTTTAAAGCAATGCATTCCATGCGGCCGCCGTTTTGGGGGGGTTTTTTTTGGGAAAGCTCGCGAAAAAAAGGGGCCGGGGTTTTGAAAGGGGAAATCGTGATGGTGATCTAAAAATTTTTATTGGAAAAGGGGGAAAAAGGGAAGGGAAAAACACAATATTTGGGAAAGGACGGTGAGGGTTTTACAAAAATTGACATCTAAAAAGGGTGGAAAAATTTTAAAAAAATTTTTGACTAAAAAGGGAAATTTATTTTTTTGACAAAAAGCCCCAAAAAAATTTACCGAAAAACAGGTTGAATTTCAAAGGCTTTACCCCTTTGGGGGAAAAATCTGTACAGGGTGGAAATTCGGGGGTTTTTTTGGGTCTGGGAAAACGGGTGGGTTTAAAAAAGGAAAAGGGGTTTCGCCATATAATGCTAACCCAAAAAACCCCCAGAAAAAAATTTTAAATTTTTTGGAAAGGGGTTACCCCTTTTTGTTTTTTTTTAGGGTTTTTTTGGATGTCTTTTCCCCATTTAAATTCTATTTTTTGTTCTAAAGAGGTGTTTGGGGGCACCTTTTTAAAAAAAGGCTGCCTTCCCCCCCAAATTTTTGTTTTTAAAAGGGCCCCCGGATTTTTTTATTATGTATTTTAGGAGCTATTTTTAAAAAATAATGGATTGCACTTTTAAAATTTTAAAAAAAAACCATATTTTAAAAAAAATCGAAAATAAAAATTTTGGGGGGAAAAATTTTTTTAAAACCCGGTTTTTTAGCCCTTTAAAAAACCAAAAAACGTTTTGGAAATTTAAAATTTTAATTTTTAAAAATTTTTAAAAAAAAACCCCGGGAAAATTTTCCCCCAAAAAAAAACAAAAAAAGGGGCGCAAAAACCGGCTGCCCCCCTTTTACCCGGTACCCCAAACGCAGCGGACGGCGGCAACCCGCTCGAAAAAACCCCGGCACATTTAAAAAAGGTAAAAAACCTGTCTTTTCCCAAAAGCGGCCCGGGAAACGCTCCCCGGTTGCGAAAAGGGGACGGCCGCTGGTAAACCCCACACCTTTAAACCGGGTGCGACTCGAATAGGATTTTGTGACTAAAAAATTTCCCCCACCTCCGAGTTATACCCCCAGTTTTCACTCAGTAATATGTTAAAGAGAAACAAGTTTGCAACCCGGGACGATTTCTTTTGGCCTTTTAAAAAAACCTTTTTAAAAATTTTATTTTCTTTCTGAAGTGGGATATAACTACGAGATAAAGTTTAAACCTGTCAGTTCGGTTTTTCCGGCGGGGTATGGAAAAAAAAGTGGGTGACTTATGGCAAGGGGAAACAACTCAATGGGGGGTTTTACTGGGAAAAATTTTTTTTATCTGTTTTTTTGATATAAATTTTTTTTCAAAAAAGAGGTTGTTTGTTGATTAGGCTGTCAAAATTTTTTTAACCTATTCAGTTAAATTGTGCCTTTTTTTTGGGTTTTTTTCTTTCCCCGGGAAAATTTTTTTTATTAACAAAATACAATCTGCCAAATAGAAATTTTAATTTAAATTGATGGGGTTTTAAAAAAAAACAATAACCTTTTTCCCCCAATACCGCAATGAAATTTGTATTTATTAATTTAAGCCAAAATCCGCTGACAGAAGGAGGGGAAAGCTTAAGTTATTTGTCCCCTTATAAATTGATAGTAAAAAAAATTTTTATTAATAATTTATTTAAAATGTTTAAACATTTTTCCCTCAGTGCCCCCAAATTTTTTTTTAAATTTAAGTTAATTTTTAAAATAGTTTATTTATAATTCCTGTGAAATATTAATCACTTTATTAATTTTGGATTAAAAAAACCCCCCTTTTTTGATATATTTTTTTCAATATACAAAAAAAAAAAGTTAAATGTAGATGATTAAATAAACTTTACACAAATATTTAATGAAAGCAAGAAAAAATTTTTTGAACTAAAACTAACGATTTTTTTGAAAATTTGTATTTAATTTAAATTCTGGACAACGATTTTTTTCCATTCACTGAAGTTTCTATACTTACCTTATTTTAATGTTTATGTAAGGGTTTTATAAAAAAAACTTAACTATATAAAACTGTGTAAAAAATTATGTTGCCATATTTTTAATAGGACTGTTTTAAAAAAAGTTTTTTTTAAAGAAAACAAAAAAAAATTAAATAAATTGTACAAAATTAAAAGGGGGCCCCTTTTTAAAATATAAACTCGTTTGTTTATTTTAATTTCTACATAACTCGGTATTTATTTAAAAGATATTTTTTTAAATTTTTAAAAAATGGGGAAAAAATTTTTAAAAAA
>JAHBCN010002503.1:0-90625 GCA_019359885.1 Listronotus oregonensis
CCTTATACCGTTAAAGGGTCACCTGAGATAACTTATTGTAAATTCGGCGAGTAAACGTTACCGCACCTCTTCCAAAAAAATATTTCTTCCGAGGATAACGCCAAGTCATACGAAGATGACCTGAGATTCAAAATGGTCTGGGAAACGTTACGCACCGATTTCTTCACAACTCGAGATGGTGTAATAAATGCAGTCCACCAATTTTTTTACTCCAAATCCAGGGAGTTCTACAATACCGGCATACAAAAATTTGTTCCACGTCAGCAAAAGGTCATTGAGTGTGATGATAATTACTCTGAAAAATAAATAGTGTCTTATTGTTTCTTAATAAAAATTTATATTTTTCTACCAAAAACCGCACAAACTTATTTAGTTACCTGATTATTAAAAAGCGTGGGGTGCTTGATATTAAATGTAACAATTATTTTATTAGTAGCTATTTTAAAAATTAGGGTTATTATGAATTATTTTCTACGTTTTAGTTTATTGTGCTATGAAAGCGTGTTTTTTTTTTAGTTTTTTTTTTAACTATAATTAATTTACTTATTTGTTAGTTCCAAAACAACATCAAAATTGGCAAATACGCAAGTATTGTCATTTTGAGAAAGTTTTTTTTTATTATTTTGATGATCCCAGTTAAGAAATTAGAACATAGTTATAAAGTAATTGTCTTGTTATCGGCTTTTGAACCCTATACAAATTTTTAAGTTGATTAAACTTTTTAAATTTGGTGAAAATTAAGTTAAAAGATTAATTTCGTTACACAGATACATACAGGTGAAGCTAATAATAAAAAAGCGTAGCAAAAAGCGGGTTCTTAATCCCAAATAGGAAAAAATATTTAAAAAATAAAACAATAAGCACTCTCCGACCAATAATCCAAAACGTCAAAAAAGGTTGGTTACGTAGAGAAGATTTAAAAGTAATTACTATTCCGGAAGTTTAAGAAACTTTAGTGACTATCATGTGTAGTATTTTAGTTTAATAGCATATTCTCTCTACGAGTCCTGGCTGGTAAACTTTTATACTTGCTTATTATAGATGTGTGATGTAGACTTTATTAACTTTAAGGTATAATACCAAAAAAAAAATTAATAACCATACAGAGATTTTAATTACATTTTAAATTAATTTAAATAAAATTGGAAGTAAATTTTCGTTTGTATAGCTTTAAGGTAAAACTCATTAAAATAAACAAAGACAGTTAGTTGCTAAGTTGTAAATATAAATGGTTTTAATTTACTTAAAGTAAAATTTGCGTCCTTTTTTAAGTTAATTGGTGATTACTATAGGCCGTTCTTGGTGTAGTTTAAAAACACTTTTTATGACCTAAATGGGGTACAGGGTAAAACAAATTATTAAATCGGGTAATTGTTTAGATGTGTGACTATTTTTAATCATAAAAAATCGAAAAATAGAGATATGACATGTGTTTTTTTATTTTTGGCGGAATTACGAATGTTTTAAGTTAAATCTAAAAAAAAACATTTTGTTCGGTGTTAATTTTTATTTTGAAAATAAAACAAATGGGTATTTTTTAGGTTTTTCGTCAATAAAATGCAACCATATAGGTTTAGCAATTTCTAATAAATTGTTTTATATTTTATCCGTATAGACAAAATATATAAAAAAAATAAAATAATTAATTTTTGGATTTTTAAACATTTTTTTCAAAAACATTTTTTAATTAAAAAATTGACCTTTATTAATATTTTTTAAATTACATTTTTGATAAACTTTAACAATAAAAATATTTGACACCTCAAAAAAAAAACAATCATGTTGATTTTACATCCCAAAAAAGTGGAGCCACTCATCTTAACAATTATTATAAAGATGTATATTATTAAATGAAGCAGTATGAAAGTAACTATAAAGAGTTAAAGAAAGTTTTTACGTAGGTAAAATTAACAAGCTGATGACACTGACAAACTTTAATTAAAAATATTGGCAAAAAAACAATTAGTTCTCACAGTGTGTGGTTTGGTGGGTTCTTTTTGGGACATGATATAAATCTATATATTATAAAAGCGAAAGATCATTTTTTCATTCATTTATAAATAGACCATTACCAAATCTCGAAAACTACTTGAGCTAAGAAGAAAACATTGCTCACGAAGTAGAAAGAGAAGAAAACGTCAGATCATAAAGGATTTTATTAAACCCCCCATAAAAGGGTAGAATAGGAGGTGCAAGTTTGTATGGAACTTCGCCATTTCTGGACTTAAAAGTATGGTACGTTTTACAATAATTCGTTGATTTCTCGTTTTACCTGCTACTGTTAGTCGTATGTATACTTTGGGTACCCGCATGTGAGTCCGACTTAAAGTTTTCTTTATTTAATATTGTACCTACTTTTTGGTATATTATGTAGGTTATGGGCAAATTGAAGGTGCTGAATATAAAGCAGAGTCTTTTCGTCTTAGTTCATCAGTCGTTTGGAGTTTGTCAAGGTATTTTCGTGTGTGTTATTGTGCATCCAAAATAGCTAATATTAGTAGGTAATCAGGACCTGTACCCTTTTAAAAGGTGCGATGCCTACACAATAGATATTTGTCAGGCAACCTATTTATGGTTGGGTTTTCCACTGAGGGATGTTATTTAAATTTTATTGCGGTCAAGAAATGAACAAATTATTGTGAAACGTACCAAATAAGAATTGATATGATGGCTATTGATTTTAATTAAAAATAATCTGTTTTAACATTATGGGTACATTCTTAGATCCGGAAATATGGGGATAAATGTTTTTATAGAAAAATCGTCATTTTAAAGTCTTCTTATTACATGGGGCTAAAAATGGTATAAAAGTTTGTGTGAGAAAATCGTCTTTTCCGAACTTGGCAGTACGAAAATATAACCACTAACCACCCCAATATTTTTTTTACGAAATAAATTATTTACATGTCAGTATTTTTAAAGATTGTCCAGTAAAACATAATTTGGTATAAACTTTTACAGTATGAGTGAGATGTTTACGGACGAGGAGACGAAGGAGCACAGTGTGGAGTTTCGAAGCGAATACTAAAAAGGCTTTTCGGACAAATAATGTAAAATATTTTATTTCATACTGTACGGTCGAAAAAAGTTTGAAATAATAACGTATTTTTAACCCGCTTTGTATATCTATAAAATAATTAATTATTTGCTTTGAAAACAAATTTTAATACTTTTGTTTTCTGGTGGAAACATCCTATTTACTGACATAAACTTAAATTTGACAACAAGATTGCGTTGACATATCCAGGAAACGCAACTGCCCTGTTTTTATTTGTGTCAAGGTAAAAAGTAAAGTCAGTTAAAAGTTAGTGTTATTTTATAATTATTTTTGGTTAAATTGACAAAATGGAGGAAGATAGTAGAAATCTGATTCCTGATGAAATTTTGCAAAAATCTAATAAGGCTACAGGGTAGCTAGTATCAAAAAAATTCAACAGAACGGTATAAGAAAGAATTTTTACTTTTTTCCTAATGGGAATGTGAGAATAAAGTAGATTTCGTAAACGACGACGTAATTATGGTTTATCTTTATGACCTTGTAAGTAAATATGCACAAATTTAAATGCAAATTTAGTTGTCAGCTTTTGACATATTAGTAATTTTTATTTCATACTTTACCTTAATGAACTACATTACGTTGTCAGTCTTGACAGGCACAAAACCCAAAAACCCCTCTTACCCCCCGAGAATCACCCTCAAAAGTCTCCAAATCCCCAATAAGCTTTAAGGCTGATTTTGGGGGGTTAAAGGGGTTTTTGGGCTTTGTTCCCGTGGAGACTTTTGATCAGCGTGTGGAAAACTATTGCTTTGCAAAGTTTAAAAATAATTGGTCAAAACCCATTTTCCATAGGAAAATTGCGGGGTCGTTTAAAGTACGTTTATCTCGAAAACAGTTGCTTTTAGAGACCCTAATAAGGTATACATTTTTGACGTAGCAGAAATTATAGTTCCTTTTTATAATAAACAGGTCAATATACTAAGCCTAAAAGAAGATATGCCATCTAAAACAAGTGGGGTAGGCCGTAGCTCGCGCCCTCTACTAGCAACATCAAAGTATGGATGAATTTATTTATTTCTCGCCTCAAAGAACCCCCAAATCCCCAATTTTATACCGCTATGTCTTTTAGTGAAGACATTAAAACAAAAAAACGAAAACAAAATTAAAAGTTTGACACCCTGTATCTTGGCTATTGTTAACTTTGTGATAAGGCAAGTTTACGTAAATTGCATTATTTCGACCTAAGAAATCGCTATTTCTCTGTGTCCCATTACTTTTGGGACACCCTGTATAATTATCGTTTTCGCGAAAATCTCACTAAAATGCAGTAAAACTTTATACTCGTCCGAACTTTTAGCGGATACATTTGCGGTAAGCTGATATGACAATCGACACAGTAAAGAATGATGAAAAAGCCGACTCAGCAGCCAAGGCGGTATAAGAGCTCCATTAAGAAGATATATGCAGAAGATACATCACGCCAGCGTCTCTTATCCTTTTCTCAAGTACACTCTTTTGCTTTTCGAATGAAATTGACTTGAAAGGGTTTGGCTATAACATCAATGTTTGTTTATTTCCTAGATGTCGGCTGATTTAAGAGCTATTTCATAATATATATCTGACATTTTTTAATATGTATTAACATTTATTGTGGTATTGGACTAAACGAAATATATTCTGGTGTTACTAAAAGTTTAAGCAAACGTATGCAAAGTTAAAGATATTTAAAGCTTAGTAATACGATTTTGTTAATGACAAAATACAGGGTGTCCCAGAATATGTGGGCAATCTCTCCGCATCTAAAAGAAAACCTAAAAATATTATGACAAGTTGCAATAAACTTTTTTCCTATGACCTTTTCCTACGGAGGTACAGGTACATAACGGACAACCCTGAAAATCGTTTTTTTTTTAATTAACTTTTAAAATACTGGGCGTAATTTAATATTTTTTTTAATATGATAGTTACTAAATAAGTCTTTTTAAAATGAACCCATTAAATCATATTTGGCTTATTTAGTTTACCAGGGATGGCCTTGCTCTGACACAATAATATCAATTTTTGTAACACCCTGTATTATAAAGGCTCAATAATATTATTTTTGGCTTTTACCTTAAACTAAAACAAAGGTATTCCTAATTGACATCGATAAAATTAACTGTTTACGACAAATAAAATATCATGTTTGGTAATTTTTTTTACATTATACAGGGTGTTTTCTAATTGTACGTCAATATTTATGAAGGCAATTTTTGGGTCCATTTTAAAAAGAAAACTTTATATAAACGTATGTCCTAAACGTCTTAACTTTTAAGATACAGGGTGGTATAATTTTCAAAAATTAATCATTTATTATTAATATCTGTAATACCACTTTAAATATTTTAATGAAATATGGCATACATGTACTATGTATCAAGAAGCATTTTTTACAGCATTTACAGAATTTGACCTGCCTATTTTGGCAAATAAAAAATAAATGTGGAACACTTAACTAGTAACCATTATATAAAAAAAATATTAAATTTCGCCCAGAATTTTAAAAGTTATTAAAAAAAAAAACGATTTCCAGGGTCTTCCGTTATGTACCTGTATCTCCGTAGGAAAGGCTCGTAGGAAAAAAGTTTATGGGAACTTGTCATAATATTTTTAGGTTTTCTTTTTGATTCGGAGAGAATGCCCACATATTCTGGGACACCCTTTATACAGCAAAGAAAAATGTGCCAAAATTACACACTTACTACCTAAATACCTTGATACAAAGTGATTGTATTAATGGTATTTCTTTTTTTTTTGCCTTGCAAACGAGTGCTTTAGCCACGGAAATATAATAATAGTATTTGTTTAACAAGATTTGGTGCAAAAATAATGATATGGTACGTTCCACAATATTTCGTTGATTTCTCGTTTTACCTGCTACTGTTAGTCGTAAAACTTAATATACTTTGGGTACCCGCATGTAGGTCCGGACTTAATTTTTTTTTATTTATTATTGTACCTATTTTTTGGTAAATTATGTAGGTTATATGCAAATTGCAGGTGTTGAATATTAAGCTGTCTTTTCGTCTTAGTTTATCAGTCGTTTGGAGTTTGTCAAGGTATTTTCGTGTGTGTTATTGAGCATCCAAAATAACTAACCTAAACAATTAATATTAGTAAATAATCAGGACCTGTACTCTTAAACGGTGCGGTGCCTACACAATAGATATTTGTCAGGCAACCTATTTATGGTTTAAAACAGCACTTTTTTATTTTGCTTAAAGGATACGATTTCTCGGTTGCACACATCCCGTTTTCAAAACTCTTTGGTACACCTGCACTACCGTTGTCGTAAATTTATAACATCTCTGCATATTTTCCCGATTTAAAAACGGACAACAATATTGCGACCGGTGAACACAATATACAACTGACTACTCTACGCACAAGGCTTCTGAGTAGCTCTGTTGCCAATTATTTTTAAATCTTTAACTGGAGAAGATTATTTCTATTTTTTTTATTTGTGGTTTAAGATATTAAAAACTTAGTTTATTTTATAAGCAAATGAATTAACTTATAAGCGATCAAGAGAAAGTTTCCAATTGTTAAGGTTTCTAGAAATAATTGCTTTCAAAGTTCGTACCTTTGACATTGTTTACACAAAAATTTTCCAAATTTAACACATATTATGTTATATAATTTCTTTGAGTTGTTTTGAGCTCCACTATCCTTCCTTAAAATCGTGAGCATCGTACTTTTTACACCCTATGGATTGTTTTCTAAAGCATTTTAAACAATAAAACGATTTAATACAAATCTTTGTCACTTTGGATGCATAGACAAGTTCGAAATGCAATACAGCTTCAAAATATATAAGAATACCCAGTAAAACGTGGACTACAAAGATTGTAAAATAAAATTATTAGTTATTCTCTTGTATGTTAAAAATAGTAACAATAATAATTCGATCCTGTGTAATTACAGCCTTTAACTTTAAAAGCTTGACATATTGTTTCTTTAATTTTATCGAGTTACATTTCAAATTAGTCTTTTAATCAACAGACAACAATTTTAACAAAGCGAAACACGGGTAGGCGCTGTTATCGTCTCGATTCAGTGATGTGAAGTATTTTGACGGTAATATCGTCTTTGTTATTAAATTATCTGGCAACTTTTCCTTTGCAAAGTTCACTTTATCTGCGTTTTCCAGTTGACTTGATCGAACGTGGAGGCTGGCAAACGTTGCTAGCGTCATTTCTCCCAACAACGACGGCGTCACGTTGTGTTTCTGTTTTACCTCCTGCAGGTAACATGAATTGCTGATTATAAATCCAATATTTGCAACGGATTAATTAAATTTAGATGATGGTAATAAATTTTGAAAAGGAGATTTTAAGAGCAAAAAGAGTAAATTTATTGTAACTAAAGTAGAGCTTATAATATTTTGCTTAGAACAAAATTTAAAAAGAATATAGAGGGTTACATTGTATGGGTTTTATGGGCTTGTTTGTCGTGGTCTGTTGGTATTTCTACCTGACGTTTAGTCTACTACTGCGGCAGATATTATCAAAGGTGGGTCCGAGGTCAAAGTACTTTTCCGGGCGGCAAACAAAAAGGCGTTTGAAAACAAAACCCTGTTATAACACTGCCAAGAGATAAAATGACAAAATATAAAAACATTATTTCGACTAGTCTTTGATTTAAGTTACATATGGGGTAAACAAAAAATTAAGCCATTGGAAAGGGGCTATGTCTAGGGTAATATTCTGTTAATACCAATTAAGGTGATTTTTTATTACCAGAGTTAGACCATTTGTTGTTTTGTAAAGGCCATTAGCAAGTTTTTTTTTTCTAATGAAAAATGCTCACCAATTTTTGTTTAATTTCGAAAAATCCTTTGATAAAAAAAGATATAAAAAACTGTTAACATCTTAAAAAATAAATATATTGAGATATTAAAATTACAGTTAATCTATATTAAAACTAGAAAGCCAGGATAAAAATTAAAAATGACTTGTCGAAAGGTAAAACAAGGCGAGGTGCTATCTTCTGTACTATTTAATATGGGGTGAAAAGTATGGTTAAGATTTTAATGGGCAATAGTAAAGCTCAAAAAAACTCAAATAGTTTATTTGACATATGTGTCAAAACTTGACAGATTTTTGTCTTAACGGTATTAAAGTTAGAAACTTTGGAAGTAATTAATAAATAAAAATAAATAATTAATAAAATATAAAGTTGTTAATGTTTTAATTCACTAATAAAAAAAATAATATTTTTCCCCCAGTTCCAAATTTAAAAAAACGATTGGCAACAGCGCTTCCCAATGCGTGAAGTCGTCAGTTGTACATTGTGCTTAGTGTCACGATATTTTATTCGTTCAAATAGGGAAAATAGGCCATATAGTATTAATTTGCGCGAAAACCAAGTTCGTCGAAGTAAGGCTTGGGTAGAAACTAGAGGACGACATTTTAAGCAACTTAAATGTAGCGGTTTTTTTGCGTAATTGGAGACTTTATTTTCTTTAAGCAAAATAAAAAGTGCTGTTTTAAAACATAATAATTTGTGTTCCTAAAATAGTTTTTCAGCCTAGATTTTGTAGTAAGTACAATTATTTTTTAATTCCAAAAAAAAAAAAAACCCTAAATATATATATATATATATATATTATATATATATATATAAAATAAAATATATATATATATATATATATATATATATATATATATATATATATATATATATATATATATATATATATATATATATATATATATATATATATATATATATATATATATATATATATATATATATATATATATATATATATATATATATATATATAAACATAATATAGAAATCTGTCACAAAGCCTCTAACCTTTTATCAAAGAATTTTAGTAGACTTAAAACAAAAACTTCAAAAAAACAAAAAAGTAACTTCGTATATCAAATTCCGTGTATAGATTGCACCGGTGTATACATCGGCCAAACAACGCAGTATTTAGAAAATAGGCTAAAAAGCCACAAAGACGACAAAAAAGCAACAGCCAACGAATCACGAAAAGACAAAGGGACATAATTTCAATTATAATGAAACAAAAATACTTAAAACGGAACCAAACCAAAAAAAAAAAAGAGTTGGAGATTATCAAAATCCAAAAAACCCAAATTCCATAAACGTTAAAAAGATATCAACAATCTTAATAAAATATACATCGCCCTTCTTTAATAATCAGTTCATATTTTATTACTAATATATAAGTAGTCCGTTCCTTGTGTTGTGTTGTTAAAAATGTAAATATACACATATTTGTTGATTAATGTTCACTATTATTTTAACGCTCTAGGGTAAGTTTTTTTGTTTGGATGACACTAGTTATACTAACTTTGTTTCTGAAACCTAACTTTTAGATTTGAAAAAGATCGGAAAATGATCGAAACGTCATCAATATAAAGTACTAAAAACATAATGTTTACATTCTGGCCCACCTAAAACCAAGAAATAAAAAACGAAAAATATATATTATTATAAAAAAAAGGTCAAGAAAACTAGAATCTCAAATATATATATATATATATATATATATATATATATATATATATATATATATATATATATATATATATATATATATATATATATATATATATATATATATATATAAGCAATAATCCAAAGAGCCATACTCGAATGCAATGAAGGCATCATAATAAATGGGGAAGTCGTCCATAGTCTACGCTATGCTGACAACACTGCTGTAGCTTAAGTGATTTACAAAATTTTGTGGAACATCTTAATGAAACGTGCAATACCTATAAAAAAAAAGAACTAAAAGGCAACAAAATTTATAAAAATAACTAAAAAGGCAAAAAACGGTGACGCCGAAATTTTAACTATCTAATATAATATCGAAACAGTAGAAAAATACAAATATCTAAGCACCTGGTTGATGAAAGGCACGGAACTAACAAAAGAGATAAAACCGCATATAAACAGCAAGAACTAACATTAGCAGAATGAATAAGCTGTTGACTAATCGAAAAAGAAAGGTATAGAACTAAGAGTTATATTTTTACGGTGTTATGGCTTCTCTACATTGCTATACGGTGTTGCAGGGACGCTTAAAAAAGCTGACCTGAAGAAACTGGAGATATTAAAAGATGGTGGATAGTGCAAACAATGAAGTACTGCAAAGAATTGGCAAGAAATAGAAAATAGAAAAAACAATGAAAAAAGAAAATTTATTAGATATAAACTACTGAGATTGACAATAAGAGAAAAGATTAAAGGACGACGTAGTATTGAAAGAAAAAAGAGTTTCTGGCTTCAAAATTTAAGAGTATGGTCTGGGATAAGTTCCAGCCAACTATTCAGAACAGCTGCCAATAAAGTAAGGATAGCCAAAATAGTATCTAACCTCCGTTACAAGAAGGAATCTCAAGAAAAAGAAAAAGAAGTGAAAGAAGATTTTTGTTAAGAGCTATTTTAATTTGCATATTCTAGAGAAACTGTAATAATAGAAGTAAGAACGCTAAAAGCATTAGGATATTATTTATTTCTAGCTACTGAGCCTTATGGGGTTTAAACTTTCTTTGCGCCAAACATCAAGTTAAGTCATGATCAGTGGCGTATGATTATGTCCCAAAAAATCAAAATACCTACTACACTACTGTATTTCTGCGACAAAAACGTCTAATAAATTTTAAAATAGTCCCTATAGGCATTTCCTGTTTACAGTTCCTTATATTCTAGCGTTTATTTGGCCAACTTTTATATTATGACACCATGAAAAATTATAGGGTCTAAAAACAAGGCGCATAATTTCACTCGTGGTCCTCAGAGATAAAACAAAGTTAATTATTTAAAAAATTTAAATGCGAAGTATTTTTAGGAAATAATTACCTTGACATTTCATTTTTGTGATAAGATTCTTTAGTTTTATATAATTTTTATTTTTTCGTTTCTATGCTTCTGTTAGTAATTATATTGGACGACACCACTAAAAGCTAATAAAAAAATAAAAATAAATTAACAGTCGAAAGGATATGGTAAATAATACAAGAGGCACTTTTTTCAACTTTATACATAGTTATAAAAAAACAGTAATGCGTCATGAAATAATTCTATTGTTTTTTAATTTATAAAAATCATCGATAACGTCCTTTCTTAAAGTAAGGACGTACTATATAAATATTTCTTTCAAAGGGTCAGAGAATTAAAAAAAAATTTTTTTTGGATGTAATGCGTTTATTTCATTTTAAAGACTCTCACTCTATATAAAAGTCAGCTTTTATACTAGATGAAATGGAATTGAAAGATGGCGACCGTTGAGCATGATGCTTCTGAGCTCCCAAACAAAAAGTGCAAAAAGTGCCACAATATGCCAGTAAATGGTTTAAAATGTTTTAAGTGCAGTACAGTTATGCATCGAGGTTGCATTAAATACTTTAGCGAAATCCAAAAATTAAGTGATACAACAATAATTTGCTGTGAAAGTAAACAATCAGAGAACAAAGTGAATCTAAACATGGCGGATCCTGACGGTGAAAGTTCGGGAAATAGCACCTTTTGTAGCGCAAGTAAGAGCAGCTGAGGATTCAGAGGCTGAAATAGCAGTTTAAAGCAAGTTTTAAAAGAAAAAGACTTTATTATAGCCATAATGCAAGATAATTTAAATTTCTTACAAGAGCAAATAAAATTCAAAATGAAACCATATCAAAGTTATCTAACTTACCGACATTCTACAAGGCACCGCCTATCGATCATAAGAGTAATGCGCAAGGTCAATCAAACCAACTCCAAGCGCCAAATTCAAACTTAAAAAGTAAATATATGGATAGGGGCAAAGATTCCAAAAACCAACAAAATAAGGATAAAACCAAAGTGCAAGAGAGAGATAGTGCCAGTAATAAAACGCAACGAATGTCTGTTCCTGACCCACAGAGTGGCAGCGCAGATTCTTCCAAGTCACGGGTGCCCAACAGTCAACAAAATAAACGAATACATACAACAAGCAGCTAGCAGTCAGAGTGTGGATGTTAGACAGATATCTGACACACCGCTAAGCGATCCACCAATCGTCGAATTAAGAGGTGCAACATCCTATGCATGGCTATACATTGGCAATATATCTGGAGATGTAAATTCTTCTTCAGTGATAAACTTTTTAAATAAGCATTGGCCAGAATTAGATTTTAAATGTTTTAAATTGAAATCAAGAGGGTCAAATAGTTCTTTTAGAGTGGGCGTCCAATCAGATATGAAGGATTCCATTCTGAATAGCCCCGCATGGGCTAAAGGAATTAAACTAAGCGAATTTAAGTTTTTTCGACGACCAGAAAGTTTTCATTCGGGAAGACGTAAGAATATGTCAAATAAACGCTAGGAGCATTAGAAACAAGAAGCTAGAAATTGATGTTTTTCTTAATAACATTTGCCCTGCTTTAGTTAGTATAAATGAACATTGGTGGGCGAATCAGAAATAAACTCTTTTGTATTAGAAAATTACAATTTATGTAGTTATTTTTGTAGATCTGAACTGCGGGGTGGTGGGGTTGCCCTGTTTGCTAGATCTGACATTAGAGTAAAACCAGTAATCTTTAATCTTCAAAATGTTGAACAAATTTTTGAATATACGGCTTGCCAGTTTAAAATAAATAATAAAGTGGCTATATTTTTATCAGTCTATCGCTCGCCAAGTCATAACATGAGCAACTTACATCTGTTTTTAGAAAGGTTGGAAAAGCTTATTAGTTTAGCTTTTAAAATGGCGTCCTTTGTCTTTTTGAGTGCAGATATTAACATTGATCAGTTGTCCGACGTGGTTAGTAGTAGACTCTTGGCTGATTTATTGTGTTCTTACAATCTGAAATCTTCCATTAATCAGCCGACCAGGTATGCTTCAGGCTCCCTGCTGGAATATGACGTAGGCATAGTAGTCGCGGGCTTTAAGACTTTAATATACAGTGTCACCCATAAAGTCCGCATCAAATGGAAAAAAAATCCCCAAATAATTTGGGTAAAATTTCTTTTTGCCAAAAGTTTTTGCTTGGATAATCATGCCAAATAATGTATATAAGGATAACCACTTGACTTTTTTAGCTGTCAAATTTGATATATCTTTAAAAAAATCGTAAAATGAAGCATTATCTTTTAAAATTTTAAAAAATGATATAGGGAAAAGTAGCATATTTTTAAATTTTACACTTACATACCAATTTTTAGCTCTTTAGTTTAATTTTTATTTTTTCTTAACTTTTTGTAGTTTTCTACTATATGGATTATCTGAATTTATTTAAAACCCTCTAAAATTATTTCTTCATAATAAAATAAACTTTTAAATGTTATCCTGATACCTAATAATACTGGTTCAAATAATTTTGTACAAAAATAAAAAATACCCCAATGAAATAGCGTCAAACTTGATGCTAATGTGGTATAATTTTCACAAAAACTGACAAAACACACTTAATTTCTGTTTATTATTAAATAGTTACATTAAAAATCGGACATGGTATAAAATTATTGTCCATTTAAAACTGGTAATTAAAATGCTTTTTTAATACTCTAAGTGCAATGTTAAAAACATAAACCCCTGCATTAACGATTGATCGTATATTAAAGCAATGATTATTTTTAAATTATGTTTAATCTGAAAGAACTACTACAACATTTTATAAATGGGAATTATTTGTTGATAACATTTACAACAAAAGAACAGTTATTAGCATATTGTAAAATTAATTGCAGAACCTGTAATTTCATTTAGCAGGTGGCTTATGGAAGCTTATTGTACGGCTTGATGAAGGGGTTTACTTAGCTCAGGAGGGAGTTGTTCATGGTCATATTTTTATTAGACATATACTTTTTCTGATTGTGGATTCATTAATGTAGCTCTCAGCTACAGCCGTTGATTTCAACCCCCAAGTCAACTTAACATTGGTAATTCCTTCTCCAGAATCCGCTAACATAGTCGCAGAGGATCGACGAAACTATGTCAGTGTACTCTTCCGGATTTTTAATTTTAGGTATGCAGCAATTTTGAAAGCTTTTACCCATTAATTTATTCCCACACATTGCGTACATGCTCCTTGTTTATACTGGACAAAAAAAACGTCTGTGTGGGTATGTAATTTTCGCAAATTTGCATATTTACGGTACAATTGCAGATAAAGTCGTTATTTGTTTCATCGGACACTACAAAGATTCTGAAGTGTTATTTTTACTGTCGGAATTTTTTACCACTATTAAATTTTCATTATCAATGTTTATCAATGATTATTTTGTAAGTTCATCTCTCCTACAAGCACGGCTAATCCAAAAATTGTAGCAACTTTTATTAGAAGGTTAAATATTATCAGGTGCTTCTTTTATGAATCTTGAAACTTCTTCTTTGCTGAAAGTTTTTGATTTTTTAGCCGGCATCCCACGTTTTGGTGTTTAAGTAGTGATGTTAGCTTGAAGCCTGAACTTAAATCAGGTTCCTTTTCACTTTGAGGACACATTTTAACATAGAGTACTTACTCCATAAAATATTAGGTTTATATGCTTTTTGCAAATCCGCAAAATAGGCCAAGAACACTTCTTCTTTAATATTTTTTGTCCCCGTGCTGGAGCAGCAGTTTTCGAAATGACTATATTGATTCTCATATTTTTCACGAGATTTTGCTGGTAATAAATTCAAACTTACGGTATTTGCTGCATTCAGGATAGAATCTGGTAGCTCCCCATCGGAACTACTCATTTTAAATAATTTTTTTTGTCGGATTTTTATTTTATTAAAAAAGATATTATGACGCCTTTTCATTAGAAATTGTTGTTTGTATTGAAATTCATTTGTGCAATTGCTTGTTCATATGGAAACGAAGAAAAAATCTGACATGTGTTAAAATCACCAAGATTACATATTGTTGCTTGACTTGTCATAATCATTTATTATTATTATACAGGGTAATAAAAAAAAATGTTTTTTTGTGTTTTAGTTGAAATATTGAAAATTACGAAGTAACAAACAAAAAAGAGAATAAACTAAAACTTGCAATGGCTTCGTATATTGCATTAAATAGCCTACAATTACTAAAATACATATAAATCTTGCTTACCTGTAAGATTTTAGAGTAGTTTTACTTTTCCGCACGGCGTACAGAAAAGTTCACTTTTCCGCATGCCGTGCGGAAAAGTGCAACTTTGCGCACTCAAAGGCGTGCGGAAAAGTGGACTTTTCCGCACGCTCGTAGGAAAAGAATCTTATGAACCCAATTGAACAAAATTAATGAAGCAAAATATCTGTCACGTCAAGAAAACAGTTGTCAAGAAATTGTTTATTTGTGTTATTTTAAAATATGTTTTCCTTTAAACGTTAACATTTTTTAGGAACAAATATTATAAAACAACACAAATAAACAATTTTCCGACAAATGCTTTTTTGACGCGACAGATATTTTGCTTCATTAATTTTGTTCAATTGTTTTTATACATTTTTATTTCTTACGTCTATTTATTTATTTATTTACGGAAAAACTCCTTTATACTATTTGCGTTACGATCAATCGTTCTTGCAAGGGTTAATGTTTGTACCATTGCACTTAGAGTTTTAAAAAAGCATTTTAATTACCAGTATTTAAATTAAAAATAATTTCATAACAGGTTTTATTTTGTAATGTTACTATTTAATATTAAACAGAAATTAAGTGTGTTTTGTCAGTTTGTGAAAATTATACCACATTTGCATCAAGTTGACGCTATTTCATTGGGATATTTTCTATTTTCGTACAAAATTATTTGTACCAGTAGATATTATTAAGTATCAGAAAAATATTTAAAAGTTAATTTTAATATGAAGAAATAATTTTTGAGGCTTTTAAATAAATTCGGATAATCCATATAGTAGAAAACTACAAAAAGTTAAGAAAAAATAAAAATTGTACTCAAGAGCTAAAAAATGGTATTGGGATGAACATTTTTGTCTTTGTCTTATCCATCTATTCTTGCCAAACTCCCCATCTCTCTCTAATAAAAATTGATTGTTAAATGGGCCGAGATTTCCTTGACTAATACGAATCATTATATTTTTTCCTATTTTAGTTGAATTCGTGATGCAGTAAAATGACCACAAACTTAGCGCTGTTCCAAATAAGATCAATAAAGCTTTACCAAAAGTTAGAGGTTGTCAATGCTTGAAAATATTATTGTAGGAGACTGTACACCACACATGTAAAATTTTAAAAATCAATATGTTATTAACACAACGATCAAACAATTAAGGGTTTTTTAAAATTTTCTTATACTGCCATTTATATTGCATTGATTTTTAAAAAAATACCCTAAAAACCGTTTTCGAGATATTCCGAAATAAATGCACGGCTTTTATACATGACAGATATCGACAATGTTAATTATGCAAAATTTGATTGTTAACCCTTCAATACACAATTTTTTCTTTTGGACGGAAAAAATATATTTACATTAATTTTGGGCCTATATAAAGAAAAAATAATTAAAAAAATCCATACTAAGTTAAATTTTTAATAAAAGTAAAAAACTCTTTGTATCATATATGCTACATTGTGCAGTCATGAGGTAAAACACATTTAGTATTAGGCTTATGGTAATAAGTAAAGCAAATTAAAATACGAATTTAAAGTTACAAATAAACAACGAACATATGCATAAGTTCTATGTATTTACTCATGGAAATTTTTAAAACAATTATTGTTTTTATTTAAACATAGATTTACTTTGCATTTTTTACAAATGACATAAGGAAATCCCTTACATTTCGGCAACTTGCATCGATTTCTATTTGTAACTATAAGGGGCCAATGTCCTACTTGATCGTTTCGCACAGGATCTGGTGGTAAAACACTTGCACTCTTCTTTCTCCTTTTTGTTGATAATTCCTTCTCTGGACTAAAGGGTCTTCCTCGTTTAATTGATGATTTTGTTCCTATCGTACATAAAGTCTCTGCTACTTCAGCTCTAAAATCACCCAGTGTCAGAATTTTCTTTATAATATAAAACCCAACATTTACCATATTACATCAAGTAAATGATAAAAGATCCGAAAGTACCATTTTTTTGATCGAATTCGTATCTTATGCCTTCCTATAAAACTATCGGTCAAATCGACCCCGCCCATGTGGCGGTTGTACTCCTTTACTATTTTGGGTCTTGGTACAGGTATTTTTTTCCCAGCAGATTTGTCATATCGGTGAACTTCATCTTTTGGGAGTTCACCGTAAAACGTAGAGAGCAGTACTACGGGTTTGGTATCTTTCCATGATACCGCGGAAATTTTTGTACCATCAATTTCAGTAGTAAATTCACAAGACACGCCTCTTTTTTCTTTTTTTAGGTCCTGTTCTGTAGGAAGCGGACAGTTTGGTATTCGGTTCCTTCTTGCTGTTCCAACACAAGGAAATCCATTTTTTTGCAAGTAAACCAATAAAGGGAGTGACGTATAATAATTATCAAAATAAACCTGATGATTAAGTTCTTTTGGAACATTCCTCAACAATCTGATAACAACATTACTACTTGGTCCTATATTAGGTTCAGTACTTTGCCTTTTTAAAACATCATTTTCTTTTCCTGTATATATCTCAAAATCGTAGGTGTACCCTGAAACACCACTTAAAACAAAAAATTTAAAACCCCATTTGTGAGGCTTCATGGGAATATATTGCAACAAAAAATGTCTAGCTTTTGTTGCACAGAGTTGTTCATCGACAAACAAATATATTTCACAAGGAACTTTCTGAAAATTCCTGCGAAGAGCTTCCATAAGTGGTCTTATTTTATGCATTCTATCATGGTCATTGTCATCTTTGCGAAAAGAGGCGTTATCGTTAAAGTGCAAAAATTGTCTAATTTTTTTAAACTGGCGAATTGGCATTGTATCAATTATTTTCTGGTAACCAATTTTTTCTGACCAATAGTTTCGAATATTTGATATTGTCACTATTGGCATGTAAAAACAAATGCCAATGTATTTTCTAATATCTTCTGCTACTAGATTTGCAGGTTTATTGGCATTTTTTTGAGTTAAATATAGGTTACTTTGTAGTATAATTATCAATAATTTCATCTGTAAAAAAAAATTAAAGAAACTATAAGGTGTTGAAAGGTCCATTATATTTGCCGGTAAATTTGTGGATCCCTTAAACTGTAATAGTTCCTGGGAACAAAAAGGTTTTCTTTATTCCAAACAAGATTTTTTGGTACATTTATACATACTTTATCTTGTAAATCCTCATCTTGAGTATTACTTAAGTTAGATGATCCATCATTATCAGTAATCAACCGCCTAAAACGGACAGCTTTTTTCGGGGTGATATTTTGGGACGTACTAATTTCTGCTAAAAGACTGTTATTTATAGGATTTCTAGAAAAACGTCATCATCCTGAAACAGTATAGGCATATTTTTAATATTGAAATCATTTTCGCCTTCATTTTGTGCCGCGTTAAAAGTATCCAGTGCTTCGGAGTTCTCTAAAGTAAAGTCCGGAATATCATCAATTTCATCACCTAAAAGATCTTCTTCATTTTCACAACCATCTATGCTTACGTCGCTCAAATTATCAGCTAGTTCTTGCAATTGTCTCTCAGAAAGTGGTTTTTTGTTACTCATCTACAATTTAAAAAAAAATGGGCACCTAAGCTTATTGTTGCATATATGCTACATATTTTTCAACTAAGCAAAAAATATTTTATCTTGTAATAATTTGCAAAAAAACCTATAATATAAATAAGACATATAGTCCACAGTACAGGCCCCCCCTGGCAAGTTGATTACCACATACTTTATAATTCGTGAGGAACTTCGTTTCGACGAGTCTACCACACTTTTCCTCTGCGACTTTTCTCGATTCCTCCGCTTTTCCGCTCGAAAAAGCCCTATATTATGGCGATTTCCAAGGTTCTAAAAAGTCACAACCACAACTTTTTTTTTAGCTAAAGTTACTGCAAATTTTGTTGAAAATGTGAATTTAAACTTGTCCGACAAAAATTTGTCTTCGTCTACCGCTTGAAACATGCCCAAATGACAGGGTATTGAAAATCGATTACCACATAGGTAATTTTTAGTAAAATTAATTGTAAATAATTTATAAAATACCATTTTATGTTTGTCCGACAAATTTCAAGCCGCATTTTTTTCAGTCCGACAGCTGGAAATTGGAATTTTGACGGGGTATAAAAAATCGTTGACCACAAACCTAATTTTCACTTTTTTTTTCTTTTAAATTTATTGTAGAAAATAGTGATACACCTGTTCGACAATTTAGTGTCCGTCTTTACCTTCAAATATAATAAAAACTACATAAACATAATTTTTGCAGTGTTCCGTAACATCTCGTATTAAAACACGGATCCTAGATTAACACCTTTTCATTGGAAATCAGGTTCACAAAAGTTTCTATGGTAACAACAATGCAACGTACACTGTAACTGTCTTGGGTTAAGTACAGGGTAGGTCAAAAAATATAAAAATTGTACAGGAGTAAAGTACCCTTATTTAAAAAAATTCAGCAAAAGGTTACAAAGAAAAGTTCAGAATTAAAAGTAATGCCTCAATACCAAAACATGGCCTCCTAAGATTTTTTTTTTTTGAAAAACCTTTAAAATTTTTCTAATTTTTTTATTTACCTTAAACACTCCCATAATTTATTTTAAATCAAATTAATTTCGCATAATTTTGTTTAAATTCAAGCATATTTGTAACATTAACAAAGATTTTTAATTTTTAAGGAATCACAAACTTCATGTGTGTTGCAACGTTATTAAACACAACTTTAAAATTTTACCAAAATTCTTTTTAAAAAGGTAAAACATTAGTAATGATAAAATGCATATTAAAAAACGCTCTTTTAAACTGCAAACATTGTATTTTATATATTTAATAAAAAACTGTACAAATTAAAAGACTTCATTAAAAAACCTACTAAAATTATCGCGGATACTCATGAAAAAAAAACAAATGAGGGTTAAAAGTAAACATTATGACGGTTTGGTGACAATAATCTTTCTTTCTTGAATAATTATTCTTTGCTTTTTAAGTTTATTTGATTTCAAATGCATCCTCCAAGACAGTTATTGTTAGCTTAGAAGGCCGAATTAGTTTTAATATGTAGAGATAACTATAAATCAGTACGTAAAGCAGCGGATATTATATATATATATATATATATATATATATATATATATATATATATATATATATATATATATATATATATATATATATATATATATATATATATATATATATATATATATATATATATATATATATATATATATATATATATATATATATATATATATATATATATATATATATTTATATATATATATATATATAATTTTATCGGACAATATATTTTTATTTTAAAAATACTTTTCTTTCGTGTGGTTATTTTTGTCCGACATGAGTAAACGATTTTTATACCCAGTCAAATTCAATTTCTAGCTGTCGGACTGGAAAAATGCGATTAAATTTGTCTGGACAACCATAGGATATTATTTTATAAATCATTTAACAATAAATTTTTACCAAAATTACTAGTAAAAATGATCAGTTTTCAATACCCTGTCATTTGGGCATGTTTCGGGCAGTAGACATGAAAAGTCGGACAATTTTGTCGGATAAGTTTAAGTCCATTTTTACAAGTCCAGAAAAGCAGAAAAGTTGTGGTCGATGACACCCAAGGCTCGCAGCGAGGAATCAATGAGAATGGGTAGACTCGTCAAAAGCGAAGTTACTCACGAATTATAAAGTATGTGTATCAACTTGCCAGCTGTCCTGGACAAAGTACCTTTCCTTAAAATATTTCACGTTTAAAGTAGATAAAAGTGCTTTATAAACGACAAAAACTTTAAAAAATCATACGAGCATCTCGGACAACAAAGGTGGGGGAAAAAATTTCAAGGTGTCGTACGACAGTAAACTCTATTGCACGACTTAATACGTCACATTATAATACGTTGCAGTAATACTACGCGCGAAGGAATATACGAATTTTGACAACTTTAGTGGTTATTTTAAATTATGTTGCAATTATGCCACATGGGTTAATATCTCGTTTCACAGACGGTAAAAAGATTAATTTTTTTATTTAGATTAAAGACGCTTTTAATAACCCTATATTTTAATTTTATTTAAACCCTAAAAAAGCCGTTTTACAGGTGAACTACCTTAAGTAAACTTAAATATTTTTATTGACTTTAACAAGTATCAGTAAATCTATTTCTGGGTAATATTTCTTCTTACGCCAATGATATTTTCAATAGTTGAAAACAAATTTTGCCTAAAAGATATTAATCAAGCAAACGGAAGTAACAGGGATACGTGTTGGCAAATCTTAGGCTGAAAATGGCAGCACGAGTTATTAGTTCCCTGGTGTTGCTGAGGAATCTTATTAATATTCATTAATGCAAGTGCAATTATAAGACGTTTCATGTTTAAGGAGTGCAATATACCGCGGCAACTTCACGAATATTTGCATTTAGGCGAATTGATTAGGTTTTACAAAGAGAATGAATTTAAAGGTAAAAGGAGCGAACAAATATGGTTTTATTTTGTGGGTAGAATAGCTTTTTAAAGACAACATAAATTTGTTACATTTAAATAAATTAAAAAAAAAAACGTGTTTAGCAAAATGACTTAAAATTAATTGTTTTTATTAAGCAAACAATAAACTTTTATGAAGGAATTCTGTATTGCGAATCACATTTTCAGCAGCCAGGATACCCACAAGTATTTTTATTAAAATAACCTTTTTACAACCTGCTTTAAATTTTAAAAGATTTTTTACTTATTCTTGATTTTTTTGCTTTATACGCATCTTCTTACCAATTCAACATTTCTAAGCCGTTTTTATTGGTAAAGGATTTCTTTCGAGAAATTTTTCTTGCTTTATTTTTTCTATTTGTGTACGCGCTTTTTTGGTTTTCCCCAAATTACAGCAATTTTTTTAATGCAGGAGAAAATGTCAAAGACTATTTTTTTGCAGCTCTCCTTTCCTTTTGAGAATTATTTTAACTGTTTTTAAAGTAATCAACCCTACAATATTTTGACACTAATTAAATTAACTTTAAAAAGCATTGAAGTTTAGGAAAATTACATTTCAATAACAACTAGTACAGGAAAGGAGGTAGGTTTTTTTGTAAAATGAAGCAGTGATTTCGGGCAAATTAGATCAACTTGACATTTTTTTGAAATTTGTCAAGAAAGGTGTCAAATATGGAATTAAATAAGTTTGATTACTGGGATTTTGTCCAAAACGCTGTAAAAATTGGCCAAACTATTTTTTTGGCCAAAAATAAAAAAATATTGAATATCTCGGGCAATATTAAATACATTTTTATGAAAATAGGTACCGGGAGGGTTTTTTGGGTCACTGATTACGATTTTAATGTCAGAAATTTCTTAAAACAGTAAAACCTACCCTTTTTTGGGGTTTTTTGAAATATTTTGGAAGTAAAGCTTAGATTATCAAATAAATTCAATTTTTTTTAAAATAATTAGGAAGAATTTTTTTTTATTATGCACTGCAATTGAGATATATTGTGTTATAATAGGGGGTTAAAACAATCCCCATAATAAGAAAGAATAAAAAAAAACATAACCTTAAATTATTCTTTTTGTTTTTAGTCAATTTTTTAAAAATATTTTATCGTATTCAAACTATTATGATATCCATTTCCCCTTCCCCTACCCAGAGGGTGAAGAGTACCCCTAAATTTAAAAAAAAATAATAAAAAAAAAATTTTTTGCAACTTTTTCTTTTAGAAGCGACAAACTAACAATATTTTCAATAAAAAAAAATATTAACACCCCCCCCCCATCCTCGGGAAACTACTCTTAAATTAAATAAAAACTAAAAAAAATGTAATTGCGGAAAAAAAATAAAATTTTTGGCCGTAACTTCTTTTGACTAATAATAACAAGAAGTACAATGAACTATTTTAAAGCTAAAGTTACCTCCGAAATGTCAGGTGATTTTAATTGAATTAACCATTTTTTTATAATTTTACATGAAAAAAAAACATTGACCGTTGCTAACATAAAATATGCAGTTTTAAAAGACCAAATGTTTTTAAAGATGACAGATTATTAAAAAAAAATTAAAATAAAAACAACTCTAAATAAAGGCTACAAAGTTGGGCTGTTAAAAATAAATACTTTTCATGTTACTGGCCAAAACTAAAAATGTCCTTACAAAAACAAGATTTGACCCATTTAATCAGTCAAAACATAAAAAATAATTATCCGATAGGGCTTAAAATGACTGGACATATTTAGGGCGTGTGTTCTGACTTTTCATTAAAGAATTATTTTTTTCAAGTAACACAGTCCAGATAGCGCTAAAAAATAAACATGAAAAAAAAAATTAAAAAATTTTATTTGCGCATAACTTTTTTTCTGCTTATTTTAAACGGTTGTGGTTAGTCTTAAATTTTTTCCAATTTTGCCTTCTTGCAAAATAATAGTATTTATTTATATTTTTTTAAAGTAATATCTTTTTAGATATTTACGCCAAAACGATTCGGACACTTCATTTTTCGTTAAGCAACTATTTTTGCCAGGCCATATCTCCTTTCATATTCATCGTACAAAAATAAACAAAAAAAATCGTTTTATTGGTCAACTAAAATGTTTCAAATTAGTTATATATAATTTGTTAAAAAAACCTTATACAATGAAACATTTTTTTGGCAAAAATCACAATAATTTTCTTTACGCTATTACTTAAAAGGGGTTCATTTTTATGAAAAGTTGTATTTCATGTTATTATTATAAAAAACGATAATTTATCGATTAAGTAAGTATTTTTTTTATCCCCCCCACCAAATGACGCCCTTCCCCTCGCCGCCATCCCTTTTTTCCAGTATCGGAAGTTGTCTAACTCAAAACTGGGCACCGCTCTTAGCCTCATACAAGTTACTTCAAGTACCTGCTTTTTGCTCGAAATTTGCGTTTCGTGATTTTACCTCCTTCACTGTATTAAACTAAAAAATTCTGCTTTTATTTTATACAAAAGAATAAAAAAAAGGTAATGGTTAAAACAAAATGCTGCACTTGATTACAAACAAGAAAAAAATTGCATAAAATTGCATGAAAGAATAAATGCAGTGTAAATGTGCCAAGAAAAGTTTTATAGAGTAAAGCAACATTTACATTTTTTAATTATTTATAAAAATAAACGTTAATAAAACGGGAAAACATGAATTAAACGTCTAAAAATCGAGCACCCACGGTACCTAGCATTTAGGCTTTATACTGGCATTGCGTAATAGGTCATAAAGATTTAAATAAATAATATATCGCAAAACAAAAAGATATTGTTTAATTTTAAAAAATATTATTTATTTTTCGGACATTAAATTAATTAATTGGTAATTATTTTTATTTTGAATTATTTGGGGAAATTCTTGACTAAATAATAAGCCAGTTTCTAGCCCTTCAACACTTATAACGTATATTCCAATTATATTATGGTTTACTCTTACTAGTTTCATTCAAATAAGCTCGTAAGTAGATTAACATTGTTAATAAGTAGTAAAGAGGTTAGTGATAACTCGCACATTATTAAGATTTTAACTATAATTCAGGAGTCAAGAGAATACAAACATATTTACACACAAGCTAATAAGAATTCACCCCTTTTATTTTTTAGTGTCAAACGTATTATTTTATGTAACAAAATAAAAAGAAAAAAGTCAAAAAACCCATTATTAAATGTCATTAAAATCAAAGAATCACTATAATATATCGCACAATTTAAACCGTTGCAACTGACTACTTACCTTCCTTTGCTTTAGCTTCGGCTTCGGCCAAAGGATGTGGCAAAAGCCAAACATCAGCTTCGGCTATGGCTACTGCCTTCGGTCGAAAATACCAAATTGGGTAATATAAATTAAAATTCTTGTTTTATCCAAAAAAGGTTTTGTCACTAAAATGAAGAAATTCTAGCTAATTATTTATTCATATTATAATATTTCTCTTTGCTGCGGGTTTGTACGATGTACATCCTCTTAATAATTTTGTAAGTGTTATAATTTATGACTGTATGGCATGCAAATTTTAAAAATAGGAATAATATCATGCCGTATATAACAGGCAATGGAATAAAATAAAAGGGGCAATAAACCTATTTTTCTTTAATACGCATGTAAGAAAAATCAAGACACATACGTGTATAAGGTAATTTCCTGGAATTAAATGAATTATTGTTTAAACTATAATTTAAAAATAATTAAAGAATAATAACTTTAAAAGCGGCATTTTTTATAAATTTATGGTTATAAGAACATTAGGTAAAACAATTTTAATTAATTTATTTTAGAGTAATTGTTTCTACTACGAGGGCGTCTAGATTTTAATATATAGGTTGTCCAGAAAATACGTAAAACAAAATTTTAAAAATGAATTGGTTGACCTCGCTTAACTTGGTTTGAGAAATAGTTTTTAGTTAAAAATATCTGGGTGGTCAAAATGTTTTTGATTTATTCTGATAATTAATAAAAATATTATGTATATAAAAAAAATAAAAGAAAATAACGATATCTTAACTTTTATAAACTTTTACTCTTTTATAGCGGATCGCTATATTGTTAAAGAACAATATTTTATAGCGTCTGTCTACATATAAAAAAAAATATTAATACATTTTAAAGATATTTAGGTGAATTTACCCTCCTTAAAATTCTTGACACTATCTGCTAACTAAACACAGCAATAGACATGATGACTATTTTTAAAAAACTATGGTGTTATGTTTGGATGTATCTGCTATTTCAAAAAAACATATTATATTTGCAAGATAAAAAAAATTGTTAGGAAAACAATTCGATTTTAATTTTGAGTTTTAAATTCCCACCAAACAGCTCACCTATGGCGTGATGTCACATCTCCGCAAACAGTAAATATTAGTTGCGTATTTTTTTATTATTTTGTATTTTATTTAAACAATAAATTCTAAATACCCTAGTTTTAATGTATAAAAACACCACAGATATAAAAGCCATCCTAATTTATGTTGTTTAATTGGAGAACCACACATTTTTAATACTCACGACGAAAAGCCGACATCTAAAATTTAAATTAAAAAACTCCTTGAAATCTTTAACTTACAGGTTTTAATGTAAACTATATAATACCGTTGCGTTATCATAAAGATTTTTTTTATGTTTATGGCTGACAGTTAAAATAAAACTTGATGTCTAAGTGGGTTTTGGTCATTTCTCAAAATATAGGACATGGACGCCTTGTTGTTGCTGCTTTTTTTTGTGAATTTTTGGTATTATAGACAGGTTTTTTACGTTCAGGATTTTCCATTATGTGACAGCTTATTTTTAAAATCAGACCACTTTTCTTTTTTATCTGTGTAATTCTTGTGTTTGTCTGTTAAAGTACTTTAATAGACTGTCAAAGTCTGTCCTAAAATATTATACACGTATTTTCTGGCCACTCTGTATAATAACTTTGTATAATATTTTTTTGAGTAAATCCTTAATAAACTTATACGTTTCTTTACTTCTCGTATGCAAAGTAATAACAAATAGGTTTATTACCGCCCTCGTTTCAGTTTCTTACCCGATATAATTAACGGTATGCAATTATACTTTTAAAGTTTGCATGCAACAGAGTCATAAATTATTAAACTTAAGGAATTTGTCATTAGGATGTGTAACGAGAGTAGTAAAGAAAAAATGTATTTGAATAATTAACTTATAAACTCAGTTAAAATACTTGACAGATGTACAGGAAAAGCATAAGTTATACGAAAAAAAGCTTTTTATAAAAGTTGTTTGCTGTAAAAATATCTTTAATTTTATTGTGTTTTTAGGTTAATTGCGTTTTACTGTACAGGGTGGCGACACAAAGTTTTTTTTTTGGATAAAACATCCTATATTTTATTACATTCTTGAATAGCCCTTTAAAGACAAGTTTCATTAGTATATATACCGGGTGGTGCGTCGCCGAGCGGAACATAGGAAATTCCATGTAAATTTTAAGGGGGTCAATTGTTGGCTCCACTGTACATTTTACAGAAAAAATGTTAGATAGCTTTTTAAAGAGACCAATCTGACAAACCCTCGTGCCAAGTTTCAAAAAATTTTAATAAGCGAATCTTGAATTATTCAATTACCAAATTTTCAGTTCAGGTAAAACCAAACAGGCACCAGTAAAATGACATGAGGAAAAGTGTCAATAAATCAGTGACAGTCGGTATTTACAAAAAAATATGAATTATTCAATCGACGAAAAAGTATTCATAATTAAGTGGCATTATGCGGAAACAGTTTTAAAGCAGTATCTGAAATGTTTTCTGTTTATTTTCTCACCAAACCCATTCCGTCCATTTCAACTACTAAACGTATTGTCAGTACCGTAAAAAATAATTGTAAATGTTTAACTCAGGATATCGAAAATAGAGCCGAAGAAAGAAAGACCAGAGATCCGAATATTCTACTGAGTGTAGAGGAAAACAAAATGGTTAGTACGATGGTTCTTGGGCAAGAGGTAAATAAACATTATACAACGGTATTGCGCACTTTGAAAAAACACAAATATTATTCGTTTAACATTCGAAAAACATCAAGAGCTGCAGAAAAGAGACAAAGAGCGAAGAATGGCATTTTGTTTTGAAATGATGAAAAGAGCAAATGACGATAGGAATTTTTTAAGAAATATTTGTTTTACCGATGAATGTACATTCACCCTCAACAATGAACCGAATGTTCAGAATTGCGGGTATTGGAGCCAAGAAAATAAACATCGCTTTGTTCATACTCAGACACAATATCCCCAAAAAACAAATGTATTCGTGGGAATTATCGGACACCATATCATTCGATCCTTTTTTATGGACTATAACCTGACAGCAGAAACCTATTTGGACTTATTTTTGAATGAAATTGGTCCCGCCTTGGAAGAAGTCGTTCGGGAAGATCAAATAAATGATCTTTTACCAAATGGATGGTTGCCCCGCCCATAATGCCCGTATGGTTAAAGAGTACGAGGAAAATGCTTTTAACGGCAATATTATTGGTCCACGGTACCAGATACTTTGGTGAGCCAGGTCACCTGATCTTTCACCGAATGACTTCTTTTTGTGGGGTCACTTAAAAACTGTAAAATTTGAAAATCTAAACCGGCTACAGAACGCTATTTCGTTAGAATGTAATAAAATTTCGCATTATCAACGTAGCAACGTTAGAAATGAATTTTATAATCGGTTGGGATATTGTTTAGCTGTTAATGGGGGGTTATTTAAAAATTCGAATTATTAAAGTTTTTATGTAATTCTCTATTAACTAAAAAAAAATTATTGTATTTTGTTTCATTTTACTTTTCCACACCTAGTAAAATATTAAGAGTTCAACTATCTCTTTTTCGGATCTATTTTCGATCTTATGAGTTAAACATTTACAATTATTTATTGCGATGGCTTTGGACTCGAATTTACTGACAATACGTTTAATGGATGAAAAGGACCAGATAGGCTTGATGGGAAAATAAATTAAAAATACTTCAGACACTGCTATTGGTTTAATTTAATGTTGATTAAACTTAATTGTAACATTAAATAAAAGGTTTAATAAAAAATAATGTAAACATGTATTTTACTTTGAATGTAATGGTTGTGAGATTGATGAAATAAAAAAAACATTCCCTGTATTCGGCTGTACGTCAGATTTGACAAAGCCGTATAACAAATTGTTTGCTGGTGGCTGGTGTCTGTTTGGTTTTATCTGAACCAAAAATTTGGTAATTTTGCAATTACATTTAATTGAATAATTCAAGATTCGCTTATTAAAATTTTTTGAAACTTGGCAAGAGGGTTTGTCAGATTGGTCTCTTCAAAAAGTTATCCCACATTTTTTCTGTAAAATGTACAGGGGAGCCAATAATTAACCCCCTTAAAATTTACATGGGATTTCCTATATTCCGCTCGGCGACGCATTACCCGGTATAATTATGGGTCTGCGATGCACTGTTTTAAACTAATTAAAGATTATCTTTAGAATAGCTGCAATAATGTAACTGCTATGACTACGACAAAAATATCAAAAGCAGTCTCAATGAACTGAGCATTTTTTTTGTTTAGTTTTTATTACGCGAAAACGGTGCGGAGTTTTTAATATAAACCTAATAAATTTTGCTCCTTACTGAATAAAGAGTGTGTACATAATTTCATAAAAATATCTTAAAGTGGTAAGATAATTATGATAAAAAAGTTTTTTTTTTTCTTAAAACTTTAACACTGTGTAAATTAAATACTAACCTCTAGTACATACGCTATTATTAACTTTTCTTCTTAAAATCACCCAAGGATTCACACCCTTAAATATAGGCATCGGTAGGTAGGTGTATAGGTTTAGTTTACTATTCTCTTGGTTTTAAATTAAATAATGTTTGAATTTTTCATGTTAAGACATACTATACATATTTTTTTCTAACATTTGATTACGTATAATCCTTCGTAAATATTTCAAAAATTTTAAATTATCTCTTTACGATAAAAAGCAAATTTTCCACAGTGCTGGTTATTGCATTTTGGACAAGATTGCTGATACTACAAAAAACTTTTATATGATGTTCAGACCAAAAAGCATAGTTTGTTAGTGTAATCTTAATCAAATCTGCATTCACCAACATACGATGAAAGTTTATCAAATTTTCGTTTGTTTTCCACAGTTCACTTAATAATGAAGTGATGTTAAATATTAGCAAGTATGTATCAAATAATATTATATGTATATTAAGGGAAGTAATCAAAGGATATTTATATTCTTAATATATAAAGTTACTAAAAACCAATGTAAATCGGAAATTGTAGTTTTCAATTTTTAATATCAAAGATTTCTTAAACCGTTTAGGAGAATTATATTTCAAATAATATTATTATTTTAAAATATATTTTATTTTCGAAATACTTTTTTCTACTAACTATACAGGATTTTTTCTGAATAACCCAAAATATTTAAGAGGATGATTTCCTAAGTATTGAAAATAAAAATTGTTAATGATATGAAAAAACTGGCGTCTAGAGAAACCCCGCTGGCGAGCTTCTTGACAGTGTTGACGCATGTCTCATATAATCTAACGAATTTGTCATAACTTAAAAAATAATGGAATATAGTTGGAAATAACTAACCATGACCGACTAGAACTTAGGGCTTTTAAATTTGTCTAAATTATTTGTAGAAGTTATAAACAAAATTTTAACAACGTATTAGAAAAAACCAGGGGAATATATAATTACACTTTAAAAAATGTATTACTTTTACCATATTAAAAATTATAAAAATTTTGTTAATAACTTCTATGTAGGGATAATTTATACAAATTCAGAAGCCTTCATTTTTGGTCGGTTATGGTTAGTTCTGGTTAGTTAAAGTTGCTTTTTATTTTTTCCAATTATATTTCAGACGTAAAAATGCTTAAACATATTAGAAAAGACTCCTGATTTGCTTTTTTTACATTAAATGTATTATTTGGGAAAAGCCTACTTTTCAAATTACGCGCCGAGTCCCTGCATAATAAAGCCGGTTTCATGTGTCAAAACTGTCAAGAAACTCGCCAGCGGGGTTTTTCTAGACGCGAGTGTCGAAAAATATGTCCTTTTCAAAGCACATGTTGTTGAATTTTATTACTTTTTGGGTTTCTTTATTAAAGAACATACTGTAGTGTAAATAAAAAATATAATCGCTAGACACTGATTTAATAATATTTTGTCAAATATAAGCCCGGCGGTGCTATTTTTAATTTTGTGAATTTGATTTGTTATTCTTAACCTTACTTAAGATGCCTCCTAGAAATTTCTTATTTGCAGCCCAGTTTACAAAAAAAGGTATTTTTATACAAATCTAATAAAGGATGCGATAAAGCTGAGTAAAATATATGTTTTATAATTACTAATAAGAAGAGAAAATAGAAGCTCGCATCATGGCTAATGGCTGCCATTTTTAGCATTATATCTAGTTTAACCATGTTAATAATTATTGTTTAAATTAATTTATGTGTACTTTTTGTAATAAATAAATGATACATACAGGTAAGTATTAAAGGGGAATTTTTAAAAAAAAGTTACGATAAATTTTTTTTAATATTAGTGGCGTGCTTAAATTATTCAAAAACGTGCATTCTTACAATAAAAAAACCTGAAAATTTGTTTTACAAACGAATAATTACTTAAGACCATTCTATTATATCCAGATTTTCGTAAAATTAGGGACATCTGGAAAATGTACACAATGGCTGATGTAGGTACCAATTTGGTAGTTCCTTTAATTTTATACGCGACACCACATGGCGTAATCCCGTTTGACTTATTAAATAGAGTAAAATATTCAGCCATTTTTCCTTGGCTAAGTTTAGTTTGTAAAATTCTTTCTCAATTAAATTTTTAAGTACGTTCTTAACAGTATATATATATATATATATATATATATATATATATATATATATATATATATATATATATATAAAATATATATATATATATATATATATATATATATATATATATATATATATATATATATATATATATATATATATATATATATATATATATATTTATTAATTATTATTTAATAGAGTTTAATTTATTTTTTTAAAATAATTTTGTTAATTGCAAGCAATTTTGCTTTCTAAATTTTGGGAGTGGGTTTTTTAAATTCCAAAAAAAGCGTTTGTTCCCCCTTTTGGGTTAAACACTTTTTTTTTAAATAGTCCAAACAGCACCAGTTAATTTTCCGCTGGGTTAAAAATTGGGGATTTTTAAATTTTTCTTTGAAAATGACTAAAAATTGAAATTTTTTGCCTTAAAAATTGTTTTTTCCCCTAATAAGTAAAATCCAATTATAAACCCCTTGTTTTAAAATTTTTTCAAAGCTTTTTTTTAAAATTGGAATAAAAAATTAAAAATTAATAATTTATAATTTATTTAAAAAATTAAAAATAAACAAATTATGTTTTTTAATTAAAATTTTTAGAAATGTTTTGTTACAATATTTTATTTTGTAGAAAACATTTACCACTGAAATGAAAAAAATTTCTTAAGGATACTGGGTTTATAAAAGTTATAGGAGAAAATTAAAAAAAAACTTGTTAAAACAACAAACCTATCTCGATTACTTTTAATTATATAAATATTACCAATTCTCTTCAGGGCCGCATCTAGGTATGACCGCGCTTTTGGCGGGGCTTAACATTTGCGCGCCTCCACTAGACCGGGAAATTTAGAGAGTATGGAATACCCCCCAACGAAAACGGAGATTTCGTGGAAAAAGGTAAATGTACCATATGTACCAGCAACACTACATTAGGATCATTTTTTATTGCTGCTTTTATAAAATGATAGCAAAATATATTAAATGCACTTTATTGTTTTATTTTAAATTAAAATATTTGTTTATAATCTCAAGTGATACCGAAATATCTCCAACTTTTCTAATTGAAAAAGTTAGTTTATTTGTCAATTTTAAGCTGTGGCTTGAAACAAAATTAGAACGTTTCCGAGTATGTAATTAAACTGCAGCGTTTTAACGGGAAAAGTCAGCTATATCAGACTAGCATCGGTTTAATATTAATTTTGAAACAATTTGTAGTAGCTGACTTTTAGTTGATATTTACTGTGTGTTAATCTTGCTGATATAAAGTATTTTTACTAAGAATAGAATAATATCCTTATTTTCCTACTACAAGTATTCATTTAAACCTATCTTATCATCGATTTTTACTACTTTACCACAACCACCACTGTTGACATTTACCATAGCCTGATCATTTGCGTATTGTCTAAAATTATTTATAAAATGTGACGTTTATTAAGAAAAGCAAATTTTAAATAGACAATAAATAATTTATTTATACACTTTATTAACGAAGGCTATGATTCAGAAAATGTTATGTCTAACAGTATAAGAAATCGAAAAATTGTTGTGTCAGTTGTGTCAGTTGTGTCAGACATTGAAAAAGAACGTTTAGTGAGCTCAAAACAGTGTTCGATTTAAATTGCTGACGATTTGGACGTGACCTACACTAATGACTGATTTTTGAAAAGGTTAAAAAAATGTTAACTTTAAATACTTAAACGCAAAAAAAGTCAATTATTAATATTAAAGTAGATTAAAAATAATATTAAAGAAAAATCATTTAATCTTCATCATCACTGGATTCGTCTGCGAAGTTGGGTTTCACTTCTTTAACTTCCTTGTTATCTCGTATTGATGTAAGCATACTTCACAATCATTTATTTATTTTATGTTATTATAGTATTAAAAAGGAAACGTATCTGAATTCGAAGTATCTTCTGAAATGTCAGGTGTTATGACGATATCTTCGTATGCTTCAGGAAGTTGGTTTTCAGCAAATCAAGTCGGCTCTAACTTTCCATGCACATTTTTCCATCCATCCATAATTTTAATATACAATTCCATAATTCAATTTTCCCGCTCAAGTAATGTGGCAACGTAACATTTTGAGTGGGCGATGTTGCCAATTTTGCTTTTTCAGTGACACCTCCCTGAAGAGAGTGAGAGATGGGAAAGAGTGAGAAGGAACGATAGATGCGATGTTGGAAAGACACAGCTTTTAACATATGTACGCTCGTGCTTTATAGATGGTTTTAGCTACATTGCCCCATTAAAACCGTCAGATTATATGTTTTTCGTAATCCTAATTGAATCCCCTTTAAAATAAAAAAATAATAATAATAAACGCCCACGAGTATTTCGAAGTAACGTTTTTACTTTCTGACTTCCCCATATCCTTATGTGACGCTCAAATTGTCAGATTATTGAAATATACACTTTGTGAGATGTACTTAACTTACCTGTTCTTAATCTAACGCGCTCGAGTTCGATTTCTTTTACTTATCTGACGTGCTACCCTCAACGCACCCCCCTATATTAAGGGTTCATATTTGGTACAGATACATTACAGGGTGCAAGGTTTCTCCCCATATGATTTTTTGACGCTCTCGAGTAACACGCAAAATTCCCGCTTGGGCTTCCCTACTAATACTTTTTGTATGGTATAACCGGACTATCGCGTCTCCCGCGTTTTTTTTTTAATTTTTTGTTAAAATATTGTTCTTTTCAGATTGTATTTTATTAAAATAAATGTTACAAAACAATTTATGGCACTATTAATTATTGGCACCTAGGTTTAACATGACGGGAAAGCTTTAAGCCTTTGAACTATAAATTTAAAATATGAAAGACAAAATAAAGAGAAGTAATACAAACCCTAATTACCATGGCGTAATTTTACAATTTTTATAATCCACCTACTGGTTTAGGATTTTTTGTTTATAAAATAAAATCAGTAACGAAGTCGCTGAAACTTTTTTAATTAAAAAAGTTGGTGTATTTGTTTATATTGGGCGAAAAGTCTAGTTCTAGATTTTTCACACAAAGTTCGGGTTTGGTTTACAAAAACTTTTTACCGGGGTACAGTAAACATATAGTGCCGGTTTAGTTTATATTTGCCCCTACAATCATTAGTCGGTTTTAATTTTATTTAGTTCTCTTTTTGCGTGTTATACTTTTGACATTTGTTTGTTATTTTTCTTACGTTTGTTATTTATTAAACTAATTCCAAAATAAAAAACTTTGAAAAAATTGTCAAAAACATTCAATGAGAAGTCTAAAATCAAAACCAAACTTAATTAAAAAATAAACAAGAGAAATAAAGAAAATTTAGTTGTATTGACTAATATAAGATATACTAAAAATCGAGACTCTTTATTAAAATGCTTTTGATATTACACTAACACTAAAAAATAAAAAAATAAATCATAGTTTAAAAAAACTAAAAAAACATGCTTTTATAGCAACCCTAACTAAAAAGTAGAAAATATTTTTTGAAGTATAAAGAATATGTACTACAGTGATAATTGATTGTGATTCAATAATTAGTTATGACTACATAATTTAAAATAAGATTAAAATAAAAATAAAGTTATTAAAAAATATTTAAATTATGGTTAAAAAGCGTGGGGTGCTTGATATTAAATGTAACAATTATTTTATTGGTAGCTACGAGTATTTACAAAATTAGAGTTATTACTAAAATAAAGTAAATTGCACCCCACGCTTTACTGTAACACAAGCTCCTTGTATTTAAAAATTATTTTATATTTTTTAGTTCGGGTTGTTATTAAAAGGCGTTTTTTCAGTTTTTTAAAACTATTATTTGTTTTATATTCTTTAAGATAATAATACTCTGAAATCTAGACATTTAAAGGTACATAAATTTACATTAAGCTAAAAATGAGCAAAATTGTTTAAAACATAATTTAAAATAATATTTTAAAATTCCCCACCTTTCCGGTACGTGAAAAAAATTGACTTGAGGGCAAAGGTAGAAAAAGGGTTTTTCGCGATTTTCTTTAAAACGGTAAGTTTTATCTAAAAACCTTTTACACAAATTATAGATCATAAAATTGTCTATAAACAAGGTATCAATAATTTTTTGCCTTAAAGCCACCGTTCCTGAGATATAACGATTCAAGAAGTTGTTTGCATTGTATGCATAAGTACGTCACGTATATACATCTCTGTAGCTGTAATATAAGTAAAAATATTTTTCCGTCGGTAATTGTAACTTACATTTAAACTATAAAATGTACATAAGTATTACTATGAGAATATCAGGTAAAATGAAGACCTTATCATTAATATCGAGAATATAAAGAACGTGCTTGGATAAGTATCGATATGCATGTTTTGTTAAAACTACTTAAAATAAAAAACAAGTGCAATTAGCTTGTCTTCCTTCAACCTCAGTTGCTGCTCATCAACATCTCACAACATATTACCAAGTTTAACTGTGGCTTGGTTATCAGCTAGACCCAAAAGATTGGGGCTGGAATTTGGTCGACAATACATTAAAACCAATTCAGACTTTACTCTCACCTGTGCCGGAAAAACTGATAAACACAATTTATTGCAAGTGTAAAAAGGGATGCAGTGCAAAATGTGATTGCAAAAAAGTTGGAATTGTCAATGCCGGTGGTGTTCTAATGTCGAATCATCAACAGCAGAGGATTCGTTTGATACTGACAAATAGACATGCGATACATCGCTATTGACGCAATTCACTTACACCCAGGATGAAGAAGAAGAAGCAGATCAAGATAAAGAAGAAGTAGAAACAGAAGAAGAAAAAGATTGGGAAGAAGAACAACAAGAAGAGGTAATTAAAGAGTATGAATCAGACGAATAAATTTTTCTACTGTTTCTTAACTTTTATCGCTTTTATCAATTCCAACCCTTGCGAATATCTGTTATTATGCAATAGTTTGCAATTAAACAGAATCCCAGTAGTCCTGTGGAATACGCTGAGTATACTACCTCAGAGGTGGCGTGGAAACGTGTGCATACAATAAGGCTTACAACCTCTTGAATCCTTGTATCTAAGGACCGGTAACTTTTAAGAAAAACATTATATTTACTTTTTTATGATACAATTTTTGGTAATAGTAATTTTATCATGAAACTTGCCGTTTTAAAGAAAATCGCGAAAAACCCATTTATTTGACATTTGACCTCTAGTCAATTTTTTCAAGTACCGGAACGATGGGAAATTTTAAAATGTTATTTTTAATTATGTTGTAAACAATTTAACTCACTCTCAGCTTGATGTAAATTAATGTACCTTCAGTCTTATTTTTTGGTCTAATTTGACCGGACTATACTGCCTAGAGATCTTTATTTCAGGGTATAATACTAAGTGTGCTGAAAAACTATTGTGCCTAGAAACTGGCAGATCTCCTGAAATAAATATGGAAAAGGCTACTACCATCTTCAGAAAAAAATCACTCTAAAAACTTAATTTAATTTTATTTAGCGATCGTGTTTACAAAAAATGTTTTTAAACGTTCTACGATTTAAAACTTTAACCATTTCACCATACAAGTAAAGATGTATCAAAATTTTTTTAGGTAGCCATAAGCTTAATATATGTTACATAAAAATAGTAAACATACCAGTTTTAAAATTTAAAACAGATTTTAAATTACGCCGTGTCTAATTAAAAATACTCGTTTATTTACTGACTTTAGCCACAAAGCATTTTTCCAGCGGAATATCAGTTAATTTAATTTTGTCTTTTGTGTCATGTAATTTCAGGATAAAAGAGCTTTATAAATTAAATTATGTGTAACGTTATGTGATGGCATCTTCGCGTCTGGAGTAACAAATGTTTCGCAGCCGCCGTCTTTCTAGATTTAAACTGCAGTAGAGCCACTGCAAAGTATGTATTATTATGGTATTTGAAATATTATAAAGATTTTGGCAACTACTGAAATACTTTATATAAATAAAACTTATATGTTCGTCTTCTTCTGTAGGTTTTTATTAACTTATATGTTTCTATAAATTGTGACCTAAGTTTATTTTTTAGAAGAAGACTTTTCTTAAAACACTTTGTACAATTAATCAAATGCAGAAAAGATCTGTTGTATTATAACAGAAAAAAAATACATTTTTTTGTACCGGGTGTCCAAATAAGAAAGGACGCCGGCTGTATCTCAGAAAATATTTATCGCACAGCGTTGGGAAAAATATTTTTAGTAAAAGTGGTCAAGAGAAATAGCTGGAAATTATTTTCAAGTTTCTGAAATGGCCGCTAGGGGGTGTAACTGCAATCTTGAATCTAAAAAAGTGATGTTTCTGTGAATTTTGCTATATTAATCTAACAAAAAAATACCTGATCTTTAAAGTCGAGGATAATCTGGTCCTTTTTTGTTTGACAATTTTTGCTATATCTCTAAAAATAAAGTGGTCGGGGGTATTTAAAGGTTTCCGTAAAACAAACCCTGGATCTTACAATTGGCTGAGCCGATTTTAACAAACTTGGGCTAGTTGAAAAGAGCTATTCTTGGGCTATAATTCTTAAAATATTTAAAGTTTTGTTAGTTTCACATGTCGCCGCTACAGGGCTTTTTTCGATATTCCGAAAGTAATGGTTAATATTTTTGATAAAATTAAATGCAATGGTATATTTTTTTTATGAAAAAGTAGCTAAATAATGCCTAAACAAGCTCGCGAAAACCGCGTTTCGATATCTTGTTCCTTACCTAAAATTTAGGCCAAAGAAAATTTTATACGTCAATATCTCAAAAACTATAAAAACTACAAGAAATATTACATGACATAATTTTTTTACAAAATCTTTAATTTAGGTTATAAAATCATTTTCTCTAAATGCAATACTTTACGAGTTATAGTCAAAAATGAATTTCGATGTTCTGAATTTTTTGATTATAACTCGTAAAGTACTGCATTTAGATGAAAATATTATTTAACCTTAATTAGAGATTTTGTAAAAATACACAATTTATGTTTTATGAAATTTCTTGTAGTATGTATATATATATATATATATATATATATATATATATATATATATATATATATATATATATATATATATATATATATATATATATATATATATATATATATATATATATATATATATATATTATATATATATATATATATATATATATATATATATATATATATATATATATATATATATATATATATATATATATATATATATATATATATATATATATATATATATATAAATAAGTATATAGTATGTCCACGGAAAAGGTGTTGAAGAGGAAAAACTTTTTTATTTTTGATTTTATCGAAAAAAGCTACCAAATTTTGCTACTTCTTAGAGTAAGATTGAGAGAGAAACATTTAACATATTTTATACGCGGTGCTCAGAAAATTGAAAAAACTTAAAATGGTACAAGAGTAAAGTGTATTTATTTGAGAAGATATGGAAATAAGTTACTAGGAAAAGTTGTTTAAAAGTAAAAGATAGTTCCTAATACCAATTTTCGAAAAAATCGGCCTACTTTAATTAATTTGTGATGAAAATTATTTTATTATCAATTAACTAATTCCAAATTAACAACTTATTTTTTGTACTAGTAGGCATTGATAGTGACAAGCTTTATTGACACTTCGCTTTTATAATTCATTAGCCGTAGTATCGTCAGCTTAAAATGCTTACTTTACAGCAAAAAATTTGATAAAATTGATAATAAAAAGTTTTGAAAATTGGTATTAGCACAATAACATTTATATTAAAAAATAAAATTAATGATATTATATTAAAAATTTTATATATATATATATATATATATATTATAATATATATATATAACTATATTATATATTATATATATATAATATATATATATATATATATATATATATATATATATATATATATATATATATATATATATATATATATATATATATATATATATATATATATATATATATATATATATATATATATATATATATATTATTTCTACTTTTCTTAAATTTTTAAAATTTTAATAATAATACAGCTATTTACCAGCACAAAACTTTATTTTCAATTAAGTATGTATGTACCATATTTCTTATGTAAAAGTTATGAAAGAAAATTTTCAAAAACCCAGTAAGCAAAAATCGATAAAAGTAACAACTTATCTTAGTCACTATTAGTCCTACATATAACCCATCCTCTTTGCTTTATTTTAAAAAAATGGTATTACGATAAACAGGTAGCAAAAATATAAAAAAGTAGTTTTTTGATACAATTTTAAAGTTTAAAAAAATACGGTTGAGATTAAAAAAAGAAATAAGATCATTTACTATCTCAGTTGCTATTAATTCTGCACTTACATACTTTTCACAGATAGTATTTTAAAGATTGTACAATTATTTTTTTACAAGATATATTGTATATACCTTAATCCACAAAAAAGAAGATAAAGAACAAGGTTTAAAAAATAAAAATTAAAGAAAAAAACGCTGGGAGTAGAAAACCTTACAATTTGATATCTTGGTTACTACCTACTTTTACCAAGCACCGTTTTAAATATTGTAAAATTAGCTCTATTTTTTATGCTTCATTGTACATAAACCCACAGGAGAAAAAGTTACAGGACCAAGTAAAAAAAACGTAACAAATTATAAAAAATGGGAGAAACTTTGATTCTCGGTTACTAAAACCAAGACTTTTACCAATAACCCTTTAATAAACCATGGTAACAGCTTTTTTATGAGGATACTTATCCTAGATGAATATAGAAAAAAGGTAAAGGGCGAAATAAAAAAAAGGCATTTGTTTTATTTTTTGCTTTGTTTTAACTTATTGTTGTAAAAAAAATAAATAATTTTTTTGTTGACGTATATGTATAAAAAGTGCTTAGAATTTAAGTAAAAATTAAAAAACTTAAAAGTAAACCACTCTATCTCACGCACCCTTTTAAATATTAGCACTTCGCGGTTTTTTATATTTTAGAGTCCATTAAACGCATAGAACAATACAATTTTATGTATGTATGTATCTCCTGTAACTTAAAATATTATATTGCTTTATGTTATTCAGGTCAGCGTCAACTTGGCCTATAGTCTAATTTCCTCTAGAGTAAATACACAGTTCTTTTGCTTAGCAATTTCAAAAGGTCTTTTGATTCCATAGTGTGAGGCAGTTATTTATTATGCTGTAATAGCAAAGCATAAAAAAGGGTTTAAAAGTTCTTATCTCCAATTAAATTTCCAAATTAAAATAATTTTCTTTGCAATATACATCTCGTTATTAAAAGCGTGTTGTTTTAAAATAAAAGCAACCCCAGTTGCAAAGATTCCATCACATAATGTCAAATGTAATTTAAATTAAAACTCTTTATTGCGAGTCGGGCAGAAATGGAGGATAAAATTAAATTGAGTGTTTATCCACTTAAAAACCGCTTTAAAAATGTTTTGTGGACGGGGAGAATGGATAATTATTTTGTGTAAAACGTGCCACATTTGAAATTGTATTTAATTTTTGTAAATTGTTGGCTCGCTTTAAACCATATTTATCCATTTTACGTAAAAACGGTTTGGCCTTTGGTACCATTGTAAATTATAAAACTACAAATTAAGAAGATCGCTTGTTTATGGTGTGTATTTCTAAATTTACATTATAATACATATATATTAATATAATTATTTATTTTATATATTTATATATATAATATTATATATATATATATTATATATATATATATATATATTATATAATTATATATATATTATTATTTATATACATATATATAAATTTACTATTAATCTAGATTTACTATATAATGTTTCTAATTCAATAAATAAATTAATTATTAGAAAATTCAATAAATTAATTTTTTTTGACAATTTCCTTTCTTAAAATATTTAAACATTTCTTTAATTTATTTTTAAAGTTCATTTCTGGCTTGTAGATAGCACTGATGATGGTTATACCGAAAGCGCTCCGCTAAAATTGTTTAAAAAAAATTTGCACGAAATACAAAGTCTCTCCATTTCCTAAACAGAATATATGTATTTACAGAACAAAAATTTTAAAAACAAATGCCTAAAAGTTGTAAAGATTGGGATAATTGCGTGTATTATATTATTTATTACTATTTTTATAAAAAGTTATTGAAGAGGCATGTGTTACCAATTTAAAGTTATTGCAACTAATTTTAAAAAAATGATAACTTTCCCCCGGGATTTATGTAAAGGGTAACGTATTAATAAATAATGCAGATCTATCAAACTAAGTGGTGGTCCAAAACAGAACAGATTATGGCAAACATAAGCTAGATCAAATTCAAAGAATAGCATGTTTAAACATCACAGGTGTTATAAGGACTACCCCGACTAGAGCCAGGGAGGTGATTTTGAATCTCACCCCTTAATAGGAAAGCAGCCTTGATGACTCTAACACGCATGGTCGGTCTAGATAATAATGTTGGCACTCGCTCAACTGGACGATGCCTGTGGAGGGATGTTACAAAGATACAGCCGCAACATCGCCAACCACACGATCTGTATTTATACAGATAGTAGGCAAGCATTTCTAGCCCTGAATAGACCACGCATTACTTCGGGACTTGTACTAGAATGTCATCAAGCCCTGACTGACATCTCTCTAAATAATGTGGTCAACCTAACCTGAATCAAGGAACAAAACATATCTAAAGGTAATCACTGATTTTTCGCTGGCCAGGGCGGCTGCGGAAACTAGTCCCGTCACCACCACTGGATTGACAACAGCAGCGATTAAAGACATCATTAAAAAATACTCCCATCGACTGTTTAAAAAAATAAGATGATACCATGAACTGCAACTTCGCAAAAATAATGCTGAGCTATACAGACAGACAAGTCAATAGCGAAAAAAGCCTTATGATGTCCAGAAGAAACCTCCGAACACTAACGGGCGTTCTAGTTGACCCCTGAGGGCTACGAGGACACCTATTTAAAACGGGAATAACAAACACATAATTATGTAGAGGCTGTGAACAAGAAAATGAGACCGCGGAACAAATTTTTTGCGATTGTCTCGCCCTTACATTTGAACGGAACTCCATGCTGGGCAAGAACTAGCCATTACTAGCCGAAATTATGGAGATTCTATATAAAGACGTCGTCAACTATTTCAAATCAATAGGTTGGACAACGCAGTTAATCTCCCGCCTACAAGAGGAAGTACAAAGGACCTACTGAGGTCTAGGTGCAGTGGTATATTACCACCCTTTGAACATTTAGACTAGATCAGATCAAACTAAGTGTTCTCCAGGTAGGTGGTAAGATTTTTTGGAATTAGCTTGTAAGAGATATCAGCCAAAAAGTCTTTATCCCATAATTATGAGTAGAGTACTATAAATCGTGACTTCTATTTTTTTTAAATACTTAAAAAAAAATCAAAATCAAAGTTTAAGGTCCTACTCTCGTAATTTTATTTATATTTCCCAAATTTTCAAATGAACTTATTTGATTTATAATTGAAAAAAATTTGAACCAATTATTTTATTCCATTACAATATAATGTACAAAAATCAGTCAATGCTTCAAAATTCCTATCACTTCTTTTAAATTTTAAATACTCCAATGGTTTTTAAAGTTTATTTTTATCTAATTGTTTGATTAATTTTTATTATGAAAAACCTTAACAATTTCAATTTAGACAAATAGATCGTGCTGCTCAACCAAGATAGCTAATTGGTGGTTTAATAAAAATTGGTTAATTACCAATTGGTTTAATTAAAATTGCTTAAAACCATATTTTTTAAATAAATGACATTCATAATTGAATGTTAAAAATCTGTAATAATTTTTGCAATAATTTATTGCAAATTAAAAAATAATTGTTTTCGTAAATTTAGTAAAGTAATAATTTAGGCGATACTTTTATTTTCTAAGATTAACTTCTACAACCTTATCAGTAGGTATTTTATTGGTTATTTTTAATTTTTAAAATATTAAATAATTTACTTAAATTACTTTAAAATTTAACAAATTATATTTTAAAATGTGTTAATGTAGGGATTTTTTTATATAGTTTATTTTGATTTGTTTGAAAAACGATTTGACTTGCGTAATATTTTCGTCATATTTGTGCTCTTTCTTGTGGTAACAGAGGTTAAATAAGCCACTAAGCTCTTGTAATTTTAACATTTTGGAAACCTATAATAAACAAATTTGGTAGGTCAAAAGTAAAATGTGAATCTGTGATCTTTTAGTTTATGTAGGTTATGATCAAATCTGTTTTAAAATTGACTGAATATTTAAATTTTACAAAATATTATTCTCAAACTATTTAAAAACATTTTTAGAAGCCATTTAGAGCATATTTTATAACAGGTCTTTCTTTTGTTACGGCACACCTGGGTTTTTTGTTTCTCTTTTCTTTTATTATGACTGCTTCCCTAAGCTTATCTTAGACGCCTGAACGGTTTTGTTAAACATCCCAGTTGATTTTGAATTTTAGTGTCCTGCTGCTTGCCTGTACTAAGAGAGCTGAGGCTGTCTCGAGGCAGTTTATATTGGATCCAAGTTAAGTTGATGTAAAATTGTTGTAAGACTTTTATTTAAGGTAAAATATGTATATAAGTCTCTAAAACTATACATTTTTGGCCAGCTTAGAATAACTTTTAAAAAATGGTTTAATCATTGTTTGGAATATTATTTTTTACCAAATATTTAAATTTTGTTTAATTCCAAGTTTGCCCAATTCAGTTAATCCAACGATAGTATAAGATCTTGGATATATTCTTTAATCCAATACATTAAATATTAATAGATTATACCGGGTGGTGCGTCGCTGAGCAGAACATAGGAAACCCCATTTTAAGGGGGTTAATTATTGGCTCCCCTGTACATTTTACAGAAAAAATGTAGGATAACTTTTTGAAAAGACCAATCTGACAAACACTCGTGCCAAGGTTGAAAATATTTTAATAAGCGAATCTTAAACTATTTTATTAAATGTTATTGCAAAATACCAAATTTTCGGTATAGGTAAAACCAGACACCAGCCACCAGCAAACAATTTGTTATAAGGCTTTGTCAAATCTGACGTACAGCCAAATACAAGAAATGTTTTTTTACGTTTCATCAATCTCACAACCATTACTATCAAAGTAAAAGACACGTTAACATTAGTTTTTTTATGAAACCTTTTATTTAATGTAACAATAAAGGTTAACTAATAACAATTATTACTATCGATCATTAAAAAAATAATTTTATCATACTAGAATTTAATTAAACCAATAGCAGTATCTGAAATATTATCAATTTATTTTCCCAGCAAGTTTATCTGGTCCATTTTAACTATTAAACGTATTGTCAGTAAATTCGATTTCAAAGCCATAATAAATAATTGTAAATGTTTAACTCAGAAGATCGAGAAAAGATCCAAAAAAAGAGAAAACTAAAGTCTTAATGTTTTACTAGGAGAGAAAAAATAAAATAAAATAAAATACTATAACTTTTTTAAAAATTATAAAAAATAACATAAAAAAATTAGTTTATCAAATGTTTAAACAACCCCCCAATAACAGCTAAACAATATCCCAACCTATCATAAAATTAATTTCTAACGTTGCTAGTTGTATTGCGAAATTTTATTAAATTCTAACGAAATAGCGTTTGGTAGCTGGTTTAGATTCTTAAATTTTACACTTTTATAAATGTCACTTTTTAAGTGACCCCACAGAAAGAAGTCATTCGGTGAAAGATCAGGTGACCTGGCTGGCCAAAGTATCCAGTATCATGGACCAATAATATTGCCGTTAAAAGCATTTTTCCAAGTACTCTCTAATCATACGGGCATTATGGCAGGGCAACCATGCATTTGATACCAGATCATTTGATCTTCCCGAACAACTTCTTCCAAGGTGGGTCCAATTTGATTTTGAAATAAGTCCAAATAGGTTTCTGCTGTCAGATTATAGTCCATAAAAAAGGGTCCAATGATATGGTATCCGATAATTCCCACAAATACATTTGTTTTTTGGGGATATTGTGTCTGAGTATGAACAAAGCAATCTTTATTTTCTTGCCTCTAATACCGACAATTCTGAACATTTGGTTCATTGTTGAGGGTGAATGTACATTCATCGGTAAAACAAATATTTTTCGAAAAGTTTCTATCGTTATTTGCTCTTTTCATCATTTTAAAATAAAATGCCATTCTTTGCTCTTCACCTCCTTTTTGCAGCTCTTGATGTTTTTGCATTTATACGAATAATCATGTGTTTTTTAAAGTGCGCACAACGGTTGTATGATGTTTATTTACTTCTTGCCCCAGAACCCTCGTACTAACCATTTTGTTTCCCTCCACACTCAGTAGAATATTAAGATCTCTGTTCTTTCTTTCTTAGGCTCTATTTTCGATATCCTGAGTTAAACATTTACAATTATTTATTACGGTACCTTTGGACTCAAACTTACTGACAATACGTTTAATAGTTGAAATGGACGGAATGGGCTTGGTGGGGAAATAAACTAAAAACATTTCAGATACTGCTCTAAAACTGTTTCCCGCATAATGCCACTTAATTATGGATACTTTTATGTCGATTGAATCATTCATATTTTTTTCAAATACCGACTGGCACTGATTTATTGGCACTTTTTCTTATGTCAGGACAATATTCATTTTACTGGTGCCTGTTTGGTTTTACCTGAACCGAAAATTTGGTACTTTTGCAGTTACATTAATTTAAATAATTTAAGATTCGCTTATTAAAATTTTTTTAAACTTAGCACGAAGGCTTTTCAGATTGGTCTCTTCAAAAGTTATTTTACATTTTTCTTTAAAATGTACAGGAGAGCCAATAATTGACCCTCTTAAAATTTACATGGGATTTTCTATGTTCCGCTCGTCGACGCACCACCCGGTATAATATATCTCTTGACTTGAAAGATTTGCATGTGTAGCATTCACCCCTGTATCTCGTGACTCGGGTGATTTAGTCGTGGCATGAACCTTAACAACAAATAAGTTTATTAAAGTTCTACCTCTTTGACTTTTTTATTGTTACAAACTAAACTAAAAAACAAGTTTTTAGTTTCCTAGTATTCAGTAAAGACATAACTCAATGATTGCCATAAAAGTGTTTGCATCAGTAAAGTTATTATTGCATGCGGTTCATAAATTCGTGTTTGTCTAGTGCAATATCAAAACACAAACTCACGGAATAACCCTAAAGGTATCATTATCAGCCTTAATACTAGGTTATTAGCATCTCGTCACAGTAGTGCTTTATGCTAACAACACCATTCTATTACTGCTCTACGTATATTTAAAGTACATTAAATTTTCATTATTGACTTTACGGTTGTTGTTTAATGTAAACTAAGTAATAAAGTAGGTACAGGGTGTCCGGTTTTTAATGTAACTCCATTTACTTTTTTTATCTGACGTTTGGAAAAAACGAGTTTAGTATAAAAGTTTGGTGGTCAAAAATAAAATTTGTAAAAAACTTTCTTTTACCTTTACAGAGTGTTTTGGAAAGTCTGGACGTGATCATATTATTTTATTTCAAATAAGTTCCCTATTTCAGATTTGCATTTTCCTTAAAATTCTAACCATATTTTATGTCATACCTTATGTCTGACTTTCATGTTACATCGTAAAATGCAAAAAACTATAAACCTTATCATTATTACTATCATGCTATATCGCTATGTTTATTCATCAAGCCATAAAGTTTGAAAATTTTAAACATAAAATTTTAAATTCAAAGCTTTAACTTTTATCATTAAAATTTATATTTTAAAAATAAATATTACCATTTTTTTCTTATATTTGATTAAAATATATTTTGATGCTAGGAGTTTAACATAAAATTATATGTTTCTATATTCCGGACGACTTGTATATATTATTCCGTAACCCCTCGTATAAAAACCGAAGCCTCATTTTACATCTTTTCATTACCAATCAGGTTCACAAACGTTTCTATGGTAACAACAATGCAACGTAACTATGCTAACTGTTTAGTCGTTTATGTCATTAACTAAAAGCTTCGAATTAAAAAGTCTAGAATTAGCTAAAATAATTGTTTTAATACAAAATGCAATAAAAGTGCAAAAAAATACTGCAGTGCCTTCAAAATACTTCACAATTGCTGTCGGAAAGAGGAAAAACTAAGGTAATTTATTATTTGAATAAATTATTAACCTAATTTCAATAATGTTAACTTTTCTCGTTATTAAAAACTATGCAAAGACTTTTTAAATCCGTAATAATGTGTAATATATTTTAAAGTTCACCATTGTCATTAGACTAACGCAGCTTAATAATAATTATATTATATTTTACTATTATTACTTTACTCATGAAAGAGGTACATATGGTTAGGCTTAATAAAACGTGCTTATGATACTGGCAAACTGTATAGGAGTACATACGTTTAAAATAATAATATTCTTTTTTCAAAACGTGTTAAAAATTCTAGATGCCTTAAAAACGTTACTTTGCAGCACTAGTCCCTTAAAGTAACATTTTAAAGCACTAGTGTTAAAAGCGAAATGTCAAATTTTAAAAGGTAATGTCAACGTTTATTTATTTACTAACATTTATTTTAATTGTTCAATTCAAACAACTTAAAAAATAAATTCCTTTCACAGTTCTAGCATTTTCCATAGTTGAGGTGGATTGAACAGAAAAAACCGCATTCTCAGTCGACGTTGAGGCACGATCTGCTGCTCTTGTTTTCACTTTAAGTAGTTTTTGGCAATAAGGTTCTTACTTTCTAAAGAATTTTATAGGATTTCCACCCCCATGCCTCGCAAATTGTCAAATTTGCTTCACATTCAGCAAGTAAACTCGCTGAAGAACGGCGAAAACAATGCCCCGTAGAGAGGATCGGATTTGAAAGCTGAAGAAATCTTACTATAGCAGCAGGGATTTCCAAAATAGTTGATTTCGACAAGATTTCTGGTACATTTACCCTGCGCGTATTTTAGGAAAAATCTCCGATGTCCTACATTTGCTGGACGAAAAGCCATATACTTTCGATAATAATCTAAATAATTATTTTTTAACGATAGTGAAATTTCGTGGTACCTTGATTTTAGTATCTCGTATGTGAATTATCAATAAAGTGTCCATATCTTCCAAGTCATCAAGAGTCAACTGACAAAGGTCCTCCCTGCTGACAGGCACCAAAAATTCCCAAAATGTTAACCACTTCATCAGAAGCTATTCATCATCAGGTGCACAGTTTAACAACTGGTCAATTTGCGCTTTGCTCAGAACCTTTGATTTTATTGGGCTGGTATCCCTATCCTTGACCCTTTAAATAAGCGATAAGCTTGAAAAATTTACTGATATCCACGTCATTGTTTATGCGTAGCATAGCTTTGATCATTGAATAAGGCGACCATAATGACGATGCTTTCCAAAACTTCGCTTTTTCCTCAAAATACGCAAGAAATATATTTTCGGTATATTTCCCAGCAACTCGTTTTTCCTTACACCAATTAATAAACTTATTGTAGGCAATATTATTTTGTATAAGATATTTTCTGGGCAGTAAATCCAGCGATGCTCTACTGGCCGCTTCATCTACCTCTTTAAATGGATTGATGCAACTAATACTTTCTCCTACATTTCTTTTCCATTTAAAGTTGATTTTAGGTAAAAACTAAAACGAGCTTAAAGTGACAAGATGAATCAAATTTGAAGTAAAGATGCCGGAACCAACCAGCATCAACAACGATTGTTAGAATTCATTAATAAATGCGAACTTCAATAGTTTTTATATACGATGCTATGTAAAACTCTATCTTCCAATTTTTGATAATTTAATAAATGGTTTTTTTTATCTTTAAGACAGCTTACGAAGGCTTGTATAACGCCTAGGTATGGTGGGTGTCGAGTTTTTTAACATGTAACCCATTTTTTCCAAGTTTCGTCATTGTAAATACCGAAACATGCACATAATAAAATTTTACCACACCTTTAAGATAAGGCGGTAGTGCCACGTCCGACGTTATTCAAATAACTTCTACTTCTGAACTACCCCCCATTAACGTCTGGGTAATGTCATCCAGACGGGATCTACAGTTTAACGTGGATTCCGAATCACACCCAACAGCACACTGGTGTGTTTACCGGCGGTTACCCCTCCAATTACTGACCGGAGCCAGCGTTGTTTAACTTCGCTGATCTCACGGGAAGTGGTATTTAACCTGACCAGGGCTATTGTCGCTTTTTTTTTAGAAAATATATATTTATTTTTGATTAAAAGAGATAGTATCTTACTGTAAGAAATAATTTTATTGATTAATAGCCATTTATGTATAATTTAAAGACAATTTAAGGACGAATGTGGTTAGAATGGGCGGAAATTCTGCAACTCACATGAGTCTCTAAAACCACTTTTAACACAAGTATCATACAATATTTTATAAACGCAATAATGCAGTAAATATTAAATTATTTAAAAATTGGAAGAAGTTTTACATAGATCGTTCGAAAAATTGAAATTGGCTATTAATGAGTATAAAACCTTGTGATTGCAGTTTACCAATTTGATGCATCGTATCAGTTTGCTGTTTTATTTTTACATAAACAATTAAAGAAGAATTGTAGGAGAAAGTATTGCGTAGATCATTCAAGAAATGTAAACGCCAGTGAGCATCGCTGGATTCGCCCAGAAAATCTCGTATACAATATATATAGCCTACAATAAGTTCATGAATTGGTGTAAGGAAAGATGTCTCGAAAGTTCTCCACGATTTTGACCAATTTGGAAGGTTTTTTGGACGCTGATTACGAATCTGAATGAATATCTCAAAACGAACGTTCTTAAAAATGTTTTTCGATTGGAATTTCAGGCCCAAAACCCATCCCAAATTTTTAAAATCGAAGGAGGCAATTTTCGAGACAATTACCGAAGTTGTTCTGGAAAATTTACAGAAAATATATTTCTCGTATTTTAAGGAAAAAACGAAGATTTGAAAAGCATCATCGTTATGGTGGACTTACTCAATGATCAAAGCTATGCTACGCATAAACAATGGCGTGGATATCAGTAATTTTTTAAGCTTATCGCTTATCTAAAGCGTCAAGGAAAGGGATACCAACCCAAAAAATTAAAGATTCTGAGCAAAGCGTAAATTGACCAGTTTTTGAACTGTGCACCTGATGATGAATACATTCTGATGAAAGTAATTACCATTTTGGGAACTTTTGGTGCCTGTCGCAGGCAGGAGCTTTATCAATTGACTCTTGATGACTTAGAAGATATGGGTTCTCATTGTTAATTCACATACGAGATACTACAACCAAGGTACCACGAAATTTCACTATCGTGGAAAAATTTTATTTAAATTATTATCGAAAGTATATGGCTCTTTGACCAGCAAATGTAGGACATCGGAGACTTATCCTAAAATACGCAAAGGGTTAAGGTACCAGAAATCCCGTCGGAAATAATCTTTTTTGGAAAATCCTTGCTGCTATAGTAAGATTTCTGGGGCCTCCAAATCCGATCCTCTATATGTGGCGTTTCGATGTTCTTTAGCGAGTTTACTTCCGATGCTGAAGCAAATTTGACGACAATTAAGAGACATGGAGGATGGAAATCCTCTACCGTTGCTGAGGAATACATCGAAAAGTTCTTGGAAAATTAGACTTCTATTGCCAGGAAACTACTTACAGTGAAAACAAGAGCAGCAGTCGTGCCTCAACGTCTACTGAAAATGGGTTTTTTCTGTTCAATCCACCTCAACTGCTTTTTAAGTTGTTTAAATTGTAGAATTATTATAAATGTTATTAAATAAATAAACAATGTCGTTACCTTTCAGAATTTGACATTTTACTTTTAACACTAATGCTTTAAAATGTTACTTAAAGGCACTAGTACTTTAAAGTAACATTTTTAAGGCATCTAGATAGTCTTAAAATTTAAATTTTTAAGACGTTTATAGAAAATAACTATTTATTAGTAACATATAAAAATATTTCTTATAAAGGAATGTAACTTACAAAATAAAACGCGCATTAAAAAAATAAATAAAAACATTACACAAAGCTATTCATTTTAAAAATATCAGCATGTTTTAAAATGAGTTAACGGGTTGTTTTCATGACCACCTGCAATTTATTCAATCTTATCTAAGACAAACAGGTAATTTTACACATTACAACTATAATTAAGACTACAATTAAAAATTTTATAAATAAAGCTAAGGTGACAGCCAGTGTAACGCTATTTTTGTATAAAGTTCTTTAATATTCAGTTGTTAGTATCTGTATTTCAATTTATTTACCCTTTTACAGGGTGATTCAAATTTAACCTCACCGTTGGGATCTCAGAAACTAAAGAAGATACTAAGATGTTTAAATCCGGGCAATTTTTTTTTCATTTATGTGACCAATACGTGCCGTTTAAAAACTTTTAAGATTCCCAGTATTTCCAAAGATATGCGAGAAAAACCAAAATGTTGAAGAAGATTTTTTATTTTTCCCTAGATAGGGCTAAAAATTTGTAAGTCATTTTTAAAATCCTTAAATCCAACAATTCAGTTTACAATGCAAACGAAACGTAATAAACCAATCACCTTTTTAAACGTATTGATAAGAGATATGAAGAGGGCAGGTTAAGGCACAGATTATACAGAAAACCAACACACACTGACAGATACCTCAATAAGAAATACAATCACAATCCAAGACAAAAAACGGGCGTACTTAGAACTCTAACGGACCGCGCCAAAAGAAAATGCGAATCTAAGTATTTAAAGGCAGAGTTGCAATATTTGGAGAAGGATTTGATTAATAATGTCTACACAAGAATGAACAAAATGAAAAAACAGGAAATACAGAGAAGAGCATACTCCAGAAGAAAAAACGGTTCTGTCCTTTATTAAAAATGTAACAGAATGAATAAGAAGGATCGTAGAGACACACGAAATAAAAACTGTTTTAAAGAGCCATAATACAACAAAGCTTAAGATTTGCTAAATATAATCAAAACCACCTTACAATACCAGGAGTAAACAGAAGTATGCAGCTGTGGTTCGGTTTACATAGGTTTAACAAAACGCAGTTTTAACACCAGGCTTCTTCTTCTTCTTCTTGGGCTTTTTGTGCCTGATCTCCCATTATCTTTTATACAAATCCTCCCATTAGTCTTGTTCCTTCTACAAGTCTGTATAACCCCGAGACTGGTTGGTTGATATATTCCTGTGGGCTCATTTCCGGTTACCTAAATAATGCCTGTCTTTGGTTTGATTCGAGGCTTCACACTCGCATAAGACATGGTAGGCTGTTTCTTCCCCCTCGTCGCACATTGTGCAACTTGGGTCCCCATTGTATGAGCCTATCTTGTGTAGGTGTCCTCTAATGTTATCATGCCCTGTTAGTAACCCCACTGTTATGCAAAGTCTTTTCCTACTTTGTCTGAGTAGTTCTTCCTTCGTGCTTTTGAATGGGCCCCTTATGAAGCTTTTGCCATGTCTAATTTTACTAAGATTTCCCCAGTACTCCCCGTATTTGTTTCGGATCCATTCCCTGATTTGCCCTCGTGCTGTGGTTTTGGTCACTCCAAGGGCAGGTTCTGGCCCAAAGTATGGTGTGGATGATCCCTGTCTTGCAAGCTCACCCGCTTTTTCGTTGCCTTCCTTTCCCGAATGTCCTGGTACCCACAAAAGAGTTACTCTGTTGCGTTCTCCCAGGACTTTCAGTTCTTTTTGGCATTCCAATGTCAGCTTGGACGTTACCTTGGGGTTTACTAGTGCCCCCAGTGACACTTGGCTGTCTGTTATTATACAGATCTGCTTGTTTTTATAAGCTGTTATACTTAAGCAAGCAAGTCTTTGTACCTTGGCCTGTTCTGTAACAGCAATCTTTGTCGCATTTTTGTCGACCATACCAGTGATGCGTTTGTTATCATAAGCTTTACCACCATGATGTATAAAACACCAGGCTTACAGCACATACAAAAAATTGTCGATATGGACAAACGAAAACATTTGCTGTGCAGAACACGCACTTGCACAGGACAAATAATACTTTTTGATGACTCGCAAGTCCTATATAGAATAGCCAGATATTATCCAAGAATATACAGAGATGCAATGGAAATTGAATAACACAAGAACAACATTAATGGAAAAGAAGAGGGTCTTGATCCTAGTAAAATTTGAATACGAGCACTAAAAAATTCAAAAACAATAAAAATGAAGGTAGAAAATCCAAGTCTTTTCCTATTGGCTGGAACCGAGCTGAAAGCCCCGCCCACTGAAAAACAATATTTACCACCTGCTTTAGAACGATATGATGTGTATTTGATATTTTAATCACAACCTGCACCTAATCATTGTGATATATACTAAATGTGTTAAATTAGAACAATTTGTATAATTTCTGTCACAATTTCAAAAACCGCGCGGTTAAATAAAAATCGTGCGGTAAAGTAAAAGTTGTACTTTTCCTCACGATCACTAAGCAAGACCTTTGCCCCTTCGATATTAAGACCACTTATAATGACATGATCGTCCTTTATAACCCATTGCACGTATGCACGTCTGGGAGATTAAAATCTCCAAACACCACCAACTTCGAGTTCGTATTGTTACGTCCAAAATTTCCGTAGTGTCCATTACAACCTGATATACAATAAGACGTGAATTAATAGGAATATATAAAAGACCAAGAATAATCACTTTTCCATCAAGCTCATTTCGTACCCAAAGATCATCAAACTGGGGATGGAGAAGAAGACAGTTGGGACTGAGCCGCAATCAGTATACCACCGCCTCTAGTGTAATCCAAAGCGTCATAATTTTTGTCTTCTCGGAAAACACTATATTTTGTCTAACAATTCTAAGTTCGTTTTATCTGAATTTAACAAAGTTTTCGTAAATAAAATAACTTCTTAATTAGAGAGGATAACGTTTACTAAAACGTCCGCCAGTATAGTTGGTAAACCTCTTAAATGTTGATAGTAAACTGTAGAAATTTAATTATTGGTTAGTTTCTGATAAGCTAATTTTGCTGTTTAACAAATATTTTTATCATAAAACCTTTGGGCCGTAAAACAGGATTTAATTTTCATTATCTGCATCTCTCTTATACCGACTTTTAAAAAAATAGTATTATTGTTCTGCTCTATAATATCACATTTAACATCAGATACATCGTTTACGATACATGATCCATCACATTCTCAACAGTAGCTTTTGGGTCGCAATGACTTGTTGGTCCTTTAAATGTTTAGTAAAATAACTCAATATTAAATTTAATTTAATTTTTAAAAAATTACGAGAAGGATAGCTCTTAGATAATACAATAAAAGTTGAATGATTGGCTTACTCTTTGCTGTTTTAACAGTAAAAATATCCACATTTTCTCATTAGAAGCCAAGTGCTTTCTACCAACAAAATTTATTTCTTTAAATAGACGAGACTAAAATCTATTTCTCGCCGTAATACACCCCGGTCATTTTATTTTTCGTTATCACGATACGTCCTTTGCCGTGCTTTAGCCCTTGTCACCACCTAATGCAATAAATTTGCCGACTGAATGCCTCAGGGCTGTTTGTAAGTCTTTCTCTGGCGCGAAGACGTTACTTTGTTGAAAATTTACAGTGCTTCAAGCCGAGGGACTCTTTTCAGGAGATGGGAGTTATGTTAAAAAGGGATTCGATGCAAGGTTTTTTTTATTTTGTTATGTCTGCATGAATTCTTTCAAGATTCTCGTGATGGCTCAGTTAGGGGTATTTAAATAAGTAAGCTTTATAGCCATAAATATTTTAGCGCTGTTTTTCTGGTAAAGATTTTTAAAAAATATATTTTTTTTATTTTAGAGAATTAGATTGATTTTTTAGTAACGATGCTAAGTCAGAAACTTGTATTCAGAACTTAATTAAAGCATATACGAGGTGCAAAAATAGGACGAAGTCTCATTTCCAAAATTAGTAATTCCCTGTGGGTAGCAGCAGCTACAGCAACTGTTGTCCACTGGAAAAAAACTATCCTTTTTTCTTTTTATCACTGCATTTTCTTCGACGCCTACACAAGATTGGCTTATACAATGGAGACTAAAAGTTGCCGAATGTGCGATTAGGGGGAAAACAGCCTACCATATCCTGTGCGAATGTAAAGCGTTGAATTACAAAAGATAGGTTATAGACTTGTAGAAGAAACAAAACTAGTGGAAAAATTTGGATAAAAGAAAAAAGATTAGGCACAAAAAGCTAAGGAGGCTGCGCTGCCACCGATGGTAAATTAGGACGGCTCTTGGGAAAAAAATGCATCACGTCGGTAATTTTTTATTGTTGAGGCAAATTAATAACATTTTGCATTGTAAAATTTTGGCTTAGGAAATATATATTGAGTATCCGTTCCTTAATCAAGTTTTTTTTTTTTAATTTTACGATACCTTTTTTGTTTGAAAACTAAACGAGTTACATTGGGGCATAGACCTGGAGCCGAGAGGGTTTTTGCATGTATCATAGGCCCCACGCCGAGGCTTTGGGGGCTGATAGACATCTTTATTTTCCACTTTGAATTCTTGGTATGGCATCCCTAAAGTGTAGCTTTTAGGACGGGTGAATTTTTAAACGTATAATTAATATCCATGTTTTATGTCGTCAAGGAGGTCGCCGAAGTCCGCGAACTCAATGTGCCATATGGCATCACTTAAGGTCCGCCATACTGACCGAAATGTGTAATTTTTCCACTGTGGACATGGATCACGCTGTTGTTTCGTGATCATTGTTAACAATAAACTGTAGAACAAAGATATCAAAACGACATACCTCTGGGGCATCGCTGAGTGACCGCCATAATGGGTCGTTCATTGCTAAGATAACATGTTTGCCCCATTATGGCAGCCACTTGGCGATGCCCCAGAGGTATGGCGTTTTAAATTCTTTGTTCTACAGTTCATTTTTAACAAAGATCACGAAACAACAGCGTGGGACCCCTGGTCCATGTCTACAGTGAAAAAATTACACCTTTTGGTCAGTATGGCGGACCTTAAGTGGCGCCATATTGGTATGGCATATTGGATTCGTGGACTTTGGCTGCCATACCGGGGATTCAAAGTGGGAAATAACGTTATCAATCAGCCCCCAAAGCCTCGGCCTGGGGCCTATGACACATGTAAAAACCTTCTCGGCTCTAGGTCTAGCATGTTCATTTTGATTAAATCTCAAGAGCTTTAGTTCAAACATGATCAAATTTAACCAGTTTATTTTATAAAGAAAAAACTTTCAGTGTTAATTGAAACACTTAAAAATAATAAGTAAGTTATGTTTACTCAATTATTAACAATTTTTAATAATACCCATGCACCCAAGTTCATTATGTGTGGACGAATATTTTTAACTAATCGTCAACTGTGTGGGCAAATATCTACTGCCTATTAATAATATGAGAATCCAAAATTGTTTATTCGGCGACTGATTAACGTGATAGAAAAAAAGTGTCCTTTACAAAGATCGTTTTAGTTTTAGAAAAAAATATTTAAAGTAATTATGATACTTTCACTTGGATGACAAGTTATATTATCCTATACAGGGTTAGTCTGTGGAGTGAGACCCTCCGTTTATTGCTTGACCACAACTAACCACAACTAATCAAATCGGGGAAAAATGTTTGATACAAAAATATTTTGGTTTCCTGCTCTATATTTTGCGAACAATGTTATGTAAACAGGCTGTATCAGAAAGTCCGTACAGGGACAAAGTTCTTTTTTTAAAAGGTATCCCATGTTTTTTAAATTATTTTTGAATTCTGCGTAAAATTTTCGATATTTTTTGTCTAGCTTATCATATCCCTATATTTAATTGTTTTCGAAATATTTGCATTTAAATACAAATTCGAGAAGGAAGAAGTTTTACGTTTCTATGGTTTCAGCGGATTTTTAAGCGTAGCAAACCAGCCATAGTAATAAATAATAAGTAATTAGAAATCACATGACGAGTAGAAATAGGCTAAACCTTAAACAAAAGAAAAAAAATTAAACAATTTTTTTACAGGTTAATGAAAGCAAATAAAAGCAGCCAAATAGCACACATATTGCCTCCTATCAGAGTATTACATTTCATACAAACGTTTTGCAGGTTTTATCTTAGATTTGCAATCTCCGATGATTCAACAATATCGATAGTTTATTTATTAAATTTTTTTCGTTACATTTGTTATTAGCCATAACATCCCCTCAGGACGATTAGCCATATATTTAAAATGCTATTTTTACACTTAAAGAACTGTCGTTTTAACATTTTTAGCTAGTTACTACGGTTGTTATGCCACTCTCAAAAACCGCTGAAACCATAGAAACAGAAAACGTCATTAGGAGATGAAGGATTTTTTCCTTCCAATTTTGTATTTAAGTGCAAGTAATTCGTAAACAGTTGAATATGGGGATATATATTGGACAAAAAATATTTAGAATTTTATGCAAACAATAAAAATATAACAAAAAATATAGGAAGTCATTTAAAAAATCAATTTTGTCCTTGTACGGACTTTCTGATACACCCTGTATACATAACGTTGTTCGCAAAAAAAGAAGCAGAAACCAAAATATTTTTGTGAAAAACATTTTTCCCCAATTTGAATAGTTGATGCAATAAACCGGGAGTCTCACTTCACAGACGTACCCTGTATATGGCCATTAAAGGATGCAAAGACATTGTCTCTCTGCGTTTAGTCGCATTAAATCTCTAAAAATGTAAACTTTTGCGCGGGGCATGGACTACATAATATATCACGATCGAAGAAATTCATTTACAAAAAAACTTACGTTGGATATATGTAAGTGCAAATCAATTTTGCAAGAAAACATAAATGGATGTCGAGGAAAAGGAAAAAAACATAATTCCTGATTCAAAAATGTAAGAGACTAGTAAAATTTTTTAATCTGCTTTATTATTTTAAAAGTACCTTGTACAGAAAAAAGTTTTTTAATGTTATTTACGACAGGAAATATTGAGATATTTATAGGTAAGTTGGCGACAAGAACTAAACAAAGTAGCTGTCGTATCCTTAACCAGAAATAAATGATCAGGGTGTACCTATTACCGCAGGATATCGATTCTAGTCACGTCCATTTAAAGAAATAAATTTTATAGAAAAACAGCACTTAACGCTAAAGTAAGAAAGGTAGATATCGTACGGAATTCAAAACAGTTAAAATTAGAGTTTGCGTAGTAATTATTAAGGTGTTTATCTTATCCCTAATTTAATAAAAATTAATAAATTTAAGAGTAAATATTTTTTTAGCATACCTATAATTTTATTTTTTTTAATGATTTGGCGTATATTGTAATCTCGGTATACTTAAAGCTAAAGTTATGCCTAACCGAAGTATATATATATATATATATATATATATATATATATATATATATATATATATATATATATATATATATATATATATATATATATATATATATATATATATATATATATATATATATATATATATATATATATATATATATATATATATATATATGTATATATATATATATATATATATAAATATATGTATATATATATATATATATATATATATATATATATATATATATATATATATATATATATATATATATATATATATATATATATATATATATATATATATATATATATAAATATATAAATATATATATATATATATATATATATATATATATATATATATATATATATATATATATATATATATATATATATATATATATATATATATATATATATATATATATATATATATATATATATATATATATATATATATATATATATATATATAAATATATATATATATATATATATATATATATATATATATATATATATATATATATATATATATATATATATATATATATATATATATATATATATATATATATGGGGTGTAATTTACTGATGAGAAATGCAGGGATTTTTTCAACTCATTTTAAGACTAAAAGTCCATATAAACAGATAAGGCAAGGAGCTCATTTTTGAGATACAGGGTGTTAAAATTTTAAGAAAAAATATTTTATTATTGTAATTTTCTTATACCACTTTAAATATTTTTATGAAAATTGGTGTAAGGCGTTTATGCATTAAAGAGCATTTTTTGACCTATGAAACATTTTTTATTTCCAACAGTTAAAAGTTATCTTATTAAATAAATTATTGTTCAAGTTACATAAATCGTTTTTTCTCGTAATTGGTCCAATGAGATGCAAATAAGTCAATTTATTTTAATGGTAAAACGGTGAGTCGTACAAAAAATTCAAGTAACTAAATTTGTTTTAAATGGACTGGGACACCAAAAATAATTTTTTGTTTTAAGAGAAAGCAGTGGCGTACTACTTTTTCCCTTCAAAATATCTAGTCAGAGTCCAGTACGGACGCCACTGTTGGAAATAAAAATGTTTCTTAGGTCAAAATGCTCTTTAATGCATAAACGCCTTACACCAATTTTCATAAAATATTTAAAGTGGTGTATGAAAATTACAATAAAAAAAATATTTTTTCTTAAAATTTTAACACCCTGTATCTCAAAATGAGCTTCTTATGTATTGGTATCTGTTTATATGGACTTTTTAGTCTTAAATGAGTTGAAAAATTACATCCTGCATTTTTAGCCATCAATTAAATTACACCCTGTATATATATATATATACATATACATACATTATATATATATATATATATATATATATATATATATATATATATATATATATATATATATATATATATATATATATATATATTATATATATATATATATTATATATATATATATATATATATATATATATATATATATATATATATATATATATATATATATATATATATATATATATATATATATTTTATATATATATATATATATATATATATATATATATATATATATATATATATATATATATATATATATATATATATATATATTAGACTGGCCTGATTTTGCATGATGTCGTTATTTTGAGGCCCATTGCTGGGCAAATGTCTGAATGCGTCTAAAAACTCATTTTCTCAAAAATTTGATTGCGAAATTCGAAAGTTAACCCGGTGCGAGTCTTCGTTTTTTGCTAAATTTGGCCACTATTGTTTTAGAGCTTGTTTAAGGAGATATCAAGAAAAGATGAAGGAAAAAATTGACGCGATCATAGGCTAATTATATGTTTTTGCGGTAGCTGAACACGATGCAACCTTTCATTTTTCTCTCCAATCAAGAAATCTTTCAAAATTTAGGAAAAATTGGGAAAAATGAGAAAAAAAATAAAAATTTTCACTTTTACTGCTTAAAATTGATTGGTTAAGTTTGTATTTATCGACAAGTTGTAGTCAGGGTTGTAAAGAAATAAGAGAGCTTTAAGATGCAAAAAATCCGGTGTTATTTGGTTAAGATCATCCCAAGATACAAGGGGAGTACTAAAGTTGTGCAAATGCAAAAAACATCAATATAAAATAACAGAAAGCACGGTTTCTCCCTGGTGACACTTTTGATATTTTTAAGCACAAAACACAAACAAAAAATACAATTCTGCGGGAGAAAAGTGACCGTACTTTTTCGCCAATTTATGAATTAAGTGGAAACTGTGGCTTCTTGAGTGTCCGCGCAGAGATATTCTGGGACCGGCGAAACTCAAACAGAAGCTGTATTTCAGTTATTGCGTAAATTGAATTTGGATTCACGCATTCTCAATATGTGCTCAGACACAACCTCAAGTAATACCGGAGTTCATAAAGGTGAGTGTGTGCGTTTAGAAGAAAAACTGGGTAGAAAGCTTCTTTACTTCGCTTGCCGTCATCACATGCTGGACTGCATAGTTTCATCTGTTTTCGATTTTCTTTTTGAAGTCTCTACCGGGCCAGCAATACAACTTTTTGACAGGTTCAAAAAAATTGGTCAAAATTAAACACAACAAGTAAGGTCTGTGATCCAGTAATCTGGAATTTATTGGAAGCCGGGAAAGAGAAAAAGATAACAATTATCAAGGAGCAATTAAGGAGGAGCTATTCGTACGAATAGCCAAGAGGGGTCTCAAAATTTAATACACAGTGTTTATTTTAATAGGAAAAAGTTTCCTTTTTGTTCCAAAAAGAAAATTGTAGAAAGTCTGAAAAGTATGAATTAAGAGAAAAAAAATACAGATACAAATTGTTGATTGTAAACTTTTTTATGAGCTAATGTACAAATTTATATATATTTATTAATGTTATTCATGAATTTTTTCTAAAATTTATTTTATAAATGAGAAGAATATTTTATTTTTACATTATATTGTTTAAAAAGAAAAGTTATATATTATGCAAGTTCAATAAAAACATTTTTTTACTTTATTTTCTAAGCTGGTTAATTTTACCTGCAAGTTAATTATCCTGAATGTCCATACATGTACCTTGCTAAGCTTATTTATATTTTAGGACTTAAAAAAAAGTTTAGAAACCTAAAATTTACCCCAAAAGTTCGTTTCATAGGACATTAAACCCGTTACCCGTAAAATTGATGTTGTTTGCATTTGCACAATTTCAGCACTCCCCTCGTATCTTGGGGTGATCTTATGATCTTAACCAAATCACACGGGGTTTTTTGCATCTTAAAGCTCTTTCAAAGCCCCAAAAATAAAATATCGTGCAAAAATCAAATAGTCTAATATACACATATATATATATATATATATATATATATATATATATATATATATATATATATATATATATATATATATATATATATATATATATATATATATATATATATATATATGTATATATATATATATATATATATATATATATATATATATATATATATATATATATATATATATATATATATATATATATATATATATATATATATATATATATATGTATATGTGGAAAAATAGGAATAAAATTCCCTACTGTCTGTGTGAACGAGTGTTTAGCGAACAACAGAGAAACCAAGTGTCTACTTAAAAGACAAACATCGTTGCCTTGCAGTAAGATGTAACAATCTTACTTTCGATGTCGGCGAGGCAGGCGAAACGCGTCTAGGGAGAGAGTGTCATAGCGAACAGCAAAAGAAACAGGTTGTCTGCTTTTAACTGTCTAAAAACGGAGTTACGTTCTTTTGTATACACCAAGACAGTAGGGAATTTTTATTCCTATTTTTCCACATATTTAATAACCCACTCCGGTAAAACCCGATGTCGATTCTGCTGAATGTGATTTCAGTACTGCATCGAAAGTAAGATTGTTACATCTTACTGCAAGGCAACGATGTTTGTCTTTTAAGTAGACATTTGGTTTCTCTGTTGTTCGCTAAACACTCGTTACAGCCCTATTGATAAGTTCCTGTAAGGCAGGCGAAACGCGTCCAGGGAGAGAGTGTCATAGCGAACAGCAAAGGAAACAGGTTGTCTGCTTTTAACTGTCTAAAAACGGAGTTACGTTCTTTCATATTCATTTCGGTCGGCGCACCTTTGTCTGCTTGTAACCTTGGGTGGCACCCCTCCAAACGGTTTTATCCGTTTCGGTCGGCGCACCTTTGTAATTTTTTTCCTATGAAAGCGGTTCTGTCTTTTTACCATTTATAGCCCAATGTTATGATAATCCGAGTTTACTTTCTTACGGTGATCAACATATTTTTTCTCAAAGAGGTGTCCAACAAGGAGATCCTTGGACAAGCTCTTTTAGTTTAGCAATTCATCCACTTATTTTATCATTAAATACAGAAATAAATCTTTGGTATCTAGATGACGGTACACTTGCTGAAACCAAAATCGGTTTTAGATAATTTTCATAAAATAATCAAAGGAAGTAAAGATTTGGTTTAAATTTAAATTTTGATAAGTGTGAATTAACTGTTTTATCCAAAGATCATTCCAATATACTAAACAAATTTTTAGGTGTTGTTCCTAATCTGTCAGTAATTCCCATTTCAAATTTTAATTTATTAGGAAGTGCTTTTTCGTCAATGAAATTGAATACTTAATTAATAAAAGACAGAATTTTTAAAATCTTCTTAGCACCAAATTAAAATTTATAGACTCACATATTCTATTATTTACTAAAATATTCCCTTTGCCATACCTCGAATGTCTTATTTGTTAAGATGTTCACCTTGTTGGAAATATCCAGAATTACTTTTGTACTTTGATAATGTATTACAGTTTAGTTCAAGACATAACAAATTGTGATATTAAATTAAATTTTGGTTACAAAGCACTCTTCCAGTAAAATTTGACCGTCTTGGAATAAGAGATACATCCACCCTGTCTATTTCTTGCCTTTTTTAGGTTCAATCAATGACGTCAGGTTTACTTTCCAAAAATTTTACCTTCCTATATTCTGCGACAGTAGATAATGATTTCAGCAATTGTTTTGTAAGATGGTTATCTGTTTGCAATCTTCAAAATCAACCACAAGAATTACCAAAAAACAGAAAGATTTTGACTTTTTAATTTGCCAAGCTCGTCACAAATATATTACAAACATGTGCCAGTCAAGTGAAGATAAGGCACGTCTACTTGCTCTTCAGGCCCCTGAAAGTCTGCTTGGATGAACGCACTTCCATCTTCGTCCTTGGGAAATTTGTTAGACAACAAAACATTCCATATTTCCATCGCTCTCAGACTTGGTCTGCCTGTGTGTGGAGAGCACACCTGCGCTTGCGGCGAAAATGCTGATATTTAGCCTACAAGGTTGTTGCAAAAAGTGCAGGGCGTTTTTCTAGGACACAGTCAGATAAATGACATTATCAAAAGAGCTCTGATTTTAGCTGAAAATCCTTCTGTATTAGAGCCTCTTGGAGTTTGTAGGAAGGATGGAAAACGGGTAGATGGAATGACCTTAATTCCTGGAAATATGGAAAACAATTACTTTGGGACGCTACTTGCAGCCATACACTTGCAAAATCCTACTTGACAAAACTTAATTTTGCAAGGGTGCGGCTGCTCGTATGCCGACAATAAAAACATCTGAAATATAAAGAGCTTGAAGAACGCTTATCTTCATTCCTTTTGCTGTTGAAACTTTTGGTCCTTTGGTGATGAGGCTAAGGTTTTATTAATGAAATTTGCAAAAATACAATGCAAAAATTCTCGAAGTTTCATCATCCAAAGAATTGGTTTAGCTGTGCAACGGGTAATGCAGCATCGAAGTCCTAGGAACAATCCAGGAAGACCTAGGACTTGATGAAGTTTCTATAATGTTTTAAATATAGATTAAGTTATTTATTTAATTTTAGAATATTGTTATTTGGTATTTTATAAGATATTTAATAGTCCTACAACAAAAATTTAAAAATATATTATAAGTAAACAAAGAAACAAAAATTATGCCTGCTATGGTGGAAAAATTGGACTAAACCTAAATTCAATATAGTTTTATACAGATTTTTATAAACAAACTTCTAGCATAGACAGGACTGTATTTTTATTACCGTTATTAAATAACATTTTAAAAAAAACGAGCACAATTTTTAACTCAAGGAGTTGGGTACAATCCCGAAAAGTGAATGACATCCTGTGCCTTAAACAGGTGTCTTCAACGGTGCCTGAGACAGGGCGACCTCTCAGAGACCCACCTTATTTCGGTAATGCGGGGCTCGGGGGGTTGTGGACTATTACTTTCCTAGCTCCAAACAGAAAGCGGACATTACCGCTTTCATAGGAAAAAAGTGACAAAGGTGCGCTGACCAAAACGGATAAATTTTTCAAAGGGACCCAAGGTCCCAAGCAGACAAAAAGGTGCGCCGACCGAAGGGGTAACCCGTTTTAAAAAGGGGCCCCTGGGAAAACAGGCGCCCCGTTTTACGGGGAAGGGCTTTTCCATTCCCCAACAAACAGAAAAGTGGGAAGGTCCCTTTTAAAAAAAACGAAGGCCCGGACAAAACCGCTTTTAATGGGAAAAAAGGGCTCGAACAGAAGCAACCCTGAAAAGAAGGGCATGAACAAATCTCATCGTCAGGTAAGATGAGATGTAAGAACTTCCACCATTGATATCGGATTCATTAGAAGTGTGATCCTATTGGGCGAAAATAAAAGGTGAGCCACAATAGACCCAGCGGTTGTAGTGGAGGGCGTAAAAAGTCCAATTACTTTAAACCTAAACTCAAACCTACATTTGTACGTTATCTGCAAGTGCGTAAGGACCAACTGATTTTGTTCACTTATCATGTACACATATCTTTATTCTAGGAAGTCGAGGAGAACACTTTTTGCTGTATGGTAGGTAGCGCACAGAATATTCTAAGAAAAGGTACTATCATTAGAAAAACTATAAATAACATTGGTCATAAAGAAAAGTAAATAGCCTATCACCTATTTATAGCTAAAAAAGTGATCAACATAGCAGACAATTAAAAAAAAATGAAAATTTAAGCTTAAAGTTAGAATAAAATAGTTAAACAAAAAGTATTAGTTGTTAAGTAGAATTTGAACACGATTAAATAACAAAACACCATCGGAAAGAGATACGAGCTGTAAATAAATGGCAGCAAAACATTAACTTCTCTTTATGCGTATAACGCATATTGTTGGACTTATCTAGGTTTCCTAACCTATTTCTTTCTTTAACAAACGTGTGTTTTTTGATATGAAAAATGTTTTTTAAGAAGTATATTGGGGACTTTAAAATACAAAGTTTAGTAAAAAAAATTGCAAAGTTTTATCTTTGATCAATCCAGACAAATTTACTAACTGGCGACAAAGTTTGCAGCTTACTGAAAAATGAGCAATTTAAAACTTTTCCTTGTTGCACGAAGGCATTATTTTGTTAAAAATTTACATTAGAGCTTCAGGCTTGCAGACTTTCTTTTAAGAAGTAAAGTTTTCGCTAAAGTGATTTCTTAAAGTTCCCTTTATCCTGTTTTCCAATTAATTTGTTTGTTTCTTTTCTAAAGTTTTAAAGAAATACGCTTTCACCTTTTAAAGAAGTCTTAAGGTAATCATTAAATACAATTTTAAATAAAAGACAGCCTTCTTGTTAGGCATTTCTCCTTCCTTGTTCATTATTTGCTGGTTAAGTTTCAATTTAATGTCACCTGGCCATCACTGCCAATACTACTTTTGCGTTTATTTTGACCTGAAAATATTTCAGATAGGAACAGTTATTAGTTTTTTAAATGCACTAGAGATCGTCCAAGTTGACTTTGAGTTTAAAAAAATTTCATCACGCCTAAGATTCTGTCTAATTTCGCCGCGCTTTTTGGGATTTACAGGCTAGCTTAGGTTCTTTAACTAAATTTCTAGTTATACCGTTTAGTTTCTGATGCCTTTTACCGACTCTTTTTAGGTTTCCGTGGCATAATTGAGACCTGCAACATCAAACAATAAAGCAATTTCTACCAATTTTTAGCTTAGTCCAAAGCATCAATTGTCTACTCTGAGCTTTTTCTGTTTCTAGAAGAAGTCAAGTATTTGTTTATGTGATGTGCATTATCTTCAAATATATGCCTTGCGAACTTGCATATACGAACTTATTGATTTTGGGTGTCAAAGTACTCGGATATCTGCAACACTGGTTATTAGTAATTTATTACAGTAAAATTCATTCTCTTTAATAATAACTTTATTTCTAATAATCCCCGGTTACCTCCACTTCCAATTTATTTAGTTAATTGTTTTAATCATTTTTATTTCCCCGTTTACTACATCTTTTTTTTATCAATATCAAAACTTTTTAATTCCAAATCAATCTTGACCAGCTACTGCCCTTAGCTTTCAACACTGCAATTTACGAGTAATTCAATGTATGGAAAGGGCCTTTAATTCTAATTTAAATGTGACCAGCAAGGCCCAGTTTAAACTTCTTTACTGCTAAAATGACTAGTTCTGCTCTATTTATTTATCCCAGTAGCAGTATGGATCTAGGTAGTCTTACTTGCTATCAGGTATATTATGAAGACCGTGTGACTCAATAGCCTTTGATTTTTGGTCGACTTTTTATCGCATCGGCGTCAGTAAAGAGAATTTCTCGGGAACCTAAGTGTTAATTACATCGTAATTAAGATCATTTTTCAAAAACTAATTAATGTGCCAACAGAAAAAAGACAAAAGCGACAACAGGATACAATTCCTTAATGTCAGCTACTTACAAATACCTACTATTTTCAATACTGTTTAAAACAATCAGATGCAAATGCAATAAAAACTATACAGGGTGGTAAGAAAAATTTGAAACAAATGGGATTTTTAAAACTATACATAAAGTTAAATGCAAATCTATAAAACTCTATTTAAATTAAATTTTCCTATTGCTATTCATTTAAAACTGGTTTCATTACGGGCCATAATCCGAATTTTTGTTAATAGAAACTTTTTCCCTTATTTTAATGAGGGAAAGACGCTTCCGGAAAATTTTTCTTTTATTTTTAAAACAACCTGAATAAGACATGGAAACAAGCATGGCATCGCATCTGCAGAAATTTATTTTTTGTATGATTGACGATAATAAAGTAATAAAATGCCCCTTGCCTCACTTTTTGGCATTTTATATCTTATTTTTTAAATTGGCGGCTTACGGCTTAGTCACGTGACAAGTGTCAAAATGTTTTTAAGGTTATTTGATATGCACAACTGACTACTGCAAAGTTTTTTAAAAAATCTAAATTACAGAAAAGAAATCCCTTTTTATTTTTTTTACCACCCTGTATATTACAGGTAATGGGCATATACTCCATTTTACTTCTTGGTAACAGCAAAAATATACAATTATTTTAATTAAATTATTTTAAAGAATACACAGAAATACGGTAGTCACCTACTAAAGAAGGGGATTTTGAGAATATGCAAGTAATTAACAAAATAAATAAACCTAACGAAAAATATACTTTGGTCATCATTAATTTTAAACACAGATCCAAAGGTAAATTTTTATAAAACTTAAAATGTATTTTGTATCCTAAAAATTTATAAAACATATCTAAAATACATAAAAACAGTAATAACTGTATAATAAAGATATAAAAAACATAAAATGTTAAAATATCATCAAAATGTAAAATAAATAAAAATATAAATGATGATATTAGTCGTAGTTTATCACATTTTATTCATACTATTAAAAAGACGCGCTTACACCAAAGTTAACAACTTAAAGTTGACAAAAGATTCTTTGTAGAAAACTAATGGTTGTCAACAAAAAGTTGCTCTTTTTAAATTAAAGCAACGAGTGAAAATTTTTTGTATAAAACTAAAAGTTACTCTTCTTAAATTTAGAGAAACAAGAAACAAGTGGAAAACGTATTGCCAAAGACTTCAGTGCTCCACTAGTTTTCTACAAGTTGCTTGCGCAAAGCGCGCAGTTACAAATCTTTCACTTTTAGTTGTCAACTTTCTTTGATCTTTCAGCAAGATCTAACTCTTTCACTAAGTTTTCCACAATTTGCAGCAATTTGTTGCTTTTTCTACAAAGTTCAGCAACTTTTTCTGTTTTCCACTTGTGAAGAGACAACTTTTTCACTAAATTTTGGTTTCTCGCAGAGTGTCGGTAAAGATCAAAGAAAGGTGACAACTAAAATTGAAAGACTTGTTGCTGCTCGCTTTGCTCAAGCAACTTGTAGAAAACTAGTGGAGAAATACTGCCTAAACCTTTTGCGCCAATTCTTTATCAATAAGTTTACCACTTGTTGCTCTAAGAGCAACTTTTAGTTTTCTATAAAAAATCTTTCACTTTGCTCCAATTTAGGAAGAGCAATATTTAGTTGACAACTTTTAGTTTTCTACAAACAATCTTTCATCAACTTTACTTGTCAACTTTGGTGTAAACACGCCAGAAATCAAAATTTAGTGGAAGATGTGTCTCTTTACAAGCGGAAGACAAAAAAAGTTGCTGATTTTTGTAGAAAAAGCAACAAATTGCCGCAATTTGTAGAAAACTTAGTGGAAGACTTTGTTGTAAACACTGCTTAAGCATACATATAAAACTAGCTGCATACTTGTAAAACCTGGAAATTTAATTTTCAACTGCGGCTTTATATTCGCAAATACACTAATGTTTCAATTAAAAAGTAAAAATTATTTATAAAAAAATTTACAGCACACTTGGGGTAGTGTATTTTAGGTTTTACTACTTAGCAAAGCAAAGGTTAGTCCCCTGGACAGTCCACAAAGTCTTAAGTTCTTAAAAATAACTGGTTGATTTTTTCTGGGTTTTTCGGTCACAAAGAAAAATGTTAAAAATTAAAGCTTTTGTTAACGTTTTGGTTTATTTAAATATTTAAACCATCCGTATTTTTTTTATCATTATAATAATAACATAACAAATATGCTGTTACCAGTTTTAAGATATTCGCAATGTACTTAACAATAAGTTGTACATGATTGGTTATTTAAGAGCCTATGCAAACTGAAAAACATTTAGAAAACAGAGTTATTATTAAGGTTTTCCAGATAATTGGACGGATTTTCCTTTCAATTTAAATGCAAATACACAATTATTACTTTGTTAGGCTGTATAAAACCGTGCTTAAATTAGTTGTACCTATATAGGTAAAAAGTATTTATTAAAAAGAAATATATAAAACGTAACAGGATCCTCAAAAAAATACCGTTAATTATATAACCGATACAAATAATTTCGCACTTTATTGTAACCTCATAAGGCAAAAAAATTGTTTAATTGCATCTAAATTAAAAGAAAAATCCGTCCAAACATGTGAACAACCTTAGTAATAAACATTTTATCTAAATATTTTTCAGCTTGTATTAGCTTTGTAACAAAGAGACATGTAAATATAATATATCACAAATTTGTGATATCAAAAATGTATTAAAAAAATGGAAAATATGTATGTAAATTTTTTCCCAAATGTAAATTTCTACTTTAGAAAACCATTTGGTTTTAAGTTTTGATAATGATTAAAATTTTAATGAACCAAAAAAACCAATCAAAAGCTTTTCTTTTCTTTTGTTTATCACAAACAAAAAACCCAGCTATTTTTACTTATTTATGGTTATTATATATTATGTATTTAGTTTTATCTAAGCTCTTTAAAACATTATAATATTGTGACTTTTATATTTTTTTACTTGATTTAATAATATAAAGCATATTTATGTGTTATTTGGTACTTTTATTTAAATGCTCTGTTCCTATGCAAAACCTCGGTCTTTTCAAGTACTGAGATCTACAGGGTGATTAATAAGAAAATGTCAATACTTCTAGTATATACTTAGGGTGCAAAAATAAGCATAAAAGTCTATACAAATATGAGTCCGAAACGCCTTCGTTTCCGAAATACAGGGTGTTAAATTTTTTTTTTGACAAAAATGTTTTTTTTTAAATTATACAACCAAGTTAATGTTTTGCTGAACATAACTAAAAAACAGTAATTTTGTAAAAAAAAATTGTTAAATTATACATTTAGTTTTTTTTTTTTAATTTTGCTATAATAAAATCAGATGGGTCGTAATTTTTTTAAATCGAAATATCTCGAAAACGGTTGCTCATATCAACTTTTAGCAGGTATACCTTTTTGACGTAAAAATAACAAAAATTTAATTAATTTACTTAAAAATGTTATACAGGGCCGTACCAAGAAGTTGTGATTGTTCAAAATAGTAAAAAGACGTGTAGGTGGCTCTCTACAAGTAAGAGCCGTAGTAAGATAAGATTCGAATCCGTCATACCAAAAAACCCCCGGATACCAATTTTTACTCGAATATTTACATTATCATAGATTTCATTAAAAAACCAGAAAAAAAAAACTAAACACTTTAACAACCTGTATTTTGGAAACGAAGGTCTTGCGGACCCATATTTGTATAGACTTTTATGTTTATTTTTGGAACCTGAAGTATTAACATTTCCTCATAAATCACCCTGTATAATAAGTCCAAGTTCTGTCTACAATTTTATTTAATTCTTTTTTTGACGACGTTGCAGGTTTTTTTCACCGATTTGTCTATAATAATTTAAAAAAATTCTTATTATTGGAAATAAATTATTCATTAAAATGGACAGATAAGTAAAAAACTTGCCATCTTAAAAAGAGTTAAACAAAATTGTCGGCAGAACATGTTCAATTTTAAATCTCAGTACTTTAAGGGGTCAAGATTTTAGGATTTTTTGATAAGATAATTATTTAAAAACGAAATATTTTGAATTAACGCCACTGCCGTTTAATTAAGAAGACTGTCCAAAATCAGCAATTTGAAGTAAATATTAACATAGAGAAAGACAATTGAAGTTACCACTATAGAAACACAGAACAATGTAAAATTTTTGGTAATAGGTTTGGACGCTCGCTTGCTGAGATTCCTTGAGCGAGCGTCCATCGAGAGAATATACGTGCACACGCTGCTGTATAAACGAACACTGTTGCCAAACCAATAAAAGAAGTAACAGAAAAGGAATTTTTTTTCGTCGAAAATAGGCTTGTTATATTCGTTTTTAATCCTTTAACTTTTTTTCTTTATTAAATAATAAAATTATAAAATTTTTTAAACTTGTACTATGGGGAATTATTTCCAAAATATATTTATACCTATTTTAAGAATACACGTTGGTAAACATAATTCAAATTTTAAAATTTTTTTTTTTTTTATTATAAGACATCCCCACATAACAAAAATGTTTGTATAGGCTCACCCAAATTTATTTTTTTTTTATAAATAAACCAAATAAACATGTTTTTTAGTTTTGACATTATTTGAAATAAAGTGAGAATTATTAATTAAAGTGGGACCATCAAAAAGAAAACCAATTTTTGGGGTTTAAAATAAAAAAACGTTTTTTTTAAATTTTCATAGCTTTCTTTTTCCAATTTGTGCTTGAATTTTTTGGGTTTTTTCCAAATTTTTAAATTTGTATTTTGCAAAAATTTTGGGGAAAACATGTCAAATTGGGGATCGGAGGAGTCGAAGAGCAAAAAAAAGTTAGGTTTTTTTTTTTTTCCACAAGAAAAATAATTTGTAAGAAATTTGATTAAAACTGTGGTGGGATTTATCTATGTATTTAAAAAAATTATTTAGTTTTAATAAATGCCTTATAATTATATGATCGCCCCCCAAAATTTAATATTTTTAAAGAAAATTTTTAAAAAGTTAAAATTCAAAATTTGATATCTAAAACAGTGACCGAAAATCGTTAAAAAACCGCCTGTTTTTTCACATTTATTCATTTAGAAAGGCAGTGCTTTTTTTTTTTTTGAATTTTTAAAACCATTCAGTTAGGGGTTAAAGACCCCAAACTAAAACAAAAAAATACAGTGGTATTTTCTTTCTCATAAAATTATTGTTTAAAGGGGAATTTGAAAAAAAAAAAACATTTCCATCCCTGCGAAGGTGGCAAATCAACCCCAAAAATTTTGGGGAAAATCCCCCCTAAAATAAAAAAAATCATATATAATTTTAAAAAAATTTTTTAAAAAAAAAAATATTTTTTTTGGAAAATGTCTAAAAATTAAAAATAAAAGGGGTCAACCACTTTTTTTTAAAAACCCCCCTTTTGGGGGGGAAAAAATAAAAAAAATTTTCCGTTTTTAAAAAAAAATTTTTAGTTTCTTTTTTGACCAAAAGTAAAAAACCCCAGGGTGCCCTTTTTTTTGAGATCTTTTTTAACCAAAAACCCCCCTTGAAGGGGGTAAATTCATCCACAAAATTTTTAAAAAAATTCTTTTAAAATTTAAAAATTTAAAACATCCAAAATTTTTTTAAAATTTTTTTGAGTTTTATGGGGTTTTATAATTTAAGAGGATAATTTTTTCCCCTTTTGCAAGGTAGTTTTTTGGGATAAGAAATAAACTAAAAATTTAAAAAGGGGCCCTTTTTAAATGGGGATAAAAATAAAGGGCCCCAAAAACGTTTTTGGGGCATAAGCAAACTTTTTTTTTAAATTTTTCTGATAATGGGGTTTTCCTTTTAATTTTTTAAGGGGGGGGTTAAAAAAACTCTTTTTAAACTTCCTCTATCTAAAATTTTTAAAAAAAATTTTTAAGTTTTTATTATTTTTCCTTTTAAAAACCCCTTGGGGTTTTGGGGTTGGAAACTAAAAATTTTTAGTTTCCCCGGGGTTTATTTTTTGGAAAAAAAAAATACCAACTAAGTTTTTTTTTAAAAAAGAAAAGTTTTTTATTTTTTTTCCAAGGGGGAAAAAGGTTATTTTCCCCCTTTGGGGAAAAGGAGTTGATTATCATAAACATTTTTTCCCCTTTTGAATGTCCTAAAAATCCGATTTTTGGGGAATTTTTAAATTTTGGGGGTAAATTTTATATTTTTTAGGTTTTTAAATTTTTTTTTTTGGGGGTTTTTTAAACCCCTTTTTTGGGTAATTTTTTTTTAAATTTGCAAAAAACCCCAAAAAACAAAGCCTTAATTTTTTTTGGAAGAGTAATTTTTTTATAAAATTATATTTTCAATTTTTTTTTACCCTTTTGTAAATTGTAAAAAAAAAAGGGAGTTGTTGCGGTTACTTTTTTTTTAATACAAACAAGATTCTATATTTATTTTGGACTGAAAAAAATTGTAAAAATTTTTTGGGGTTTGGGGAATTAATTTTTGGGGAAAGGGGGAAAAAAAAGGGGGCCGTTAATTTTAATTGGGGAGTAATTTTTTTTTTTTCAATTATATTTATATCCCTGCTTAAAAAAATCGGTATATTAAACCATCACGACGGAAATTTTTGAAGGGTGGGTTAATTTTAAAAAAATGAAAGGTAACGGGGCGCGGGATTGAAACTATGGAAAGGGGAAAAACCAGTTTCAATTTTAAAAAGTATCTTTTTCCCCCCTGAGATTTACAAAAAAAAATTTTTTAAATTTTTGAAAATTTTATTTTTTTTAAAAAAAAAAAGCATTCCTTTAATTTTTAATTTTATAATTTGTTTTATATTCCAGGGGAAAAAAAAAATATTTATTTTTTTTAAATTGGGTTTTAAGATTTAACAAAAAAAAAATTAAAAAAAATTTTTTTAATTTTAAAAAAAATTTAAATTTTTTTTTTTTTTTTAACTTTATTTTCGATAAACTTAAAAATAAAATATTTTGAAGTAAAAAAAAAAATTCGTAAAATTTTTTTTTTCCAAAAAAGTGGGGGGTTTTTTTTTAAAAATACAAAATTTTTTAAAAAAATAATTGTTTTTTATATTTTTTTAATAAATAGGGGGTTTTTTAATATTTAAAAAAAATACAATTTAGACCCCCAAACCCCATACTACAAATAAAGTTTTTTTAAAAAAGTAAATAAATATTCAGGGGGTGATGTGACGATTATTTTTTTATAACTGTTAGGGGGTTTCTCAAAAGACTGCTCTTTAAAAAAAAAATGGGGGCCCGTAATTTGATTTATATTATTGTTAATAATTTTTAAATATTTTTAGCAGTTTTTCCTTAACCCCCGGGGTCACTAGCCAACCCTGGTTTAAATTTTCCCTTCGGGCTTTGAAAACTCTGTATTTCACATTTTATATTAAATAGCCCAATTAAAATTTTTAACTTTGGGTTTTCATAAAAAAGAAAATTTAACAAAAACTCCAATGTTATCTTATTTAAAATAATAATTTATTTATCCCCTAAAGCGGTGGGTATCCCAAAAAAACCCCCTCAAATAGGCCTTACGAGGGGTTTTTGAGATTGGTTGTTGGGGTTTTCATTTGATTGTATGAACGGCAACAAATTTAATAAAAAATTTAATTAATTGGGAAATGAAAAAATGGGTTTTGTATTAAAAAAAGATTTTTTAAATTTATAATTAATATTTTTTTTTAATTACAAACTGTAAAATGCATTCTAAAAATTTATTTTTCTAAGCACAACGGGAGTTTTTCATTTCCCCCCAAAAAATTTTTTTCCCAAAATTTTTGGGGTTTTATAGGGAAACGAATACCAAAACTGAACACGACATAAATATCTTATTTTTTACTCTTTAACCTTTAACCCGCTAACAGTTTAATTTATACTCGCCTTTAAAGCATTTACTTTTTAGATTACCAGGCAACTTAATTTTCATAATTGCCATATAATGTGACAGTCCGGACGTAACATGAAATAAATCTTCAAAAGAAAAGCCGCTTCCGCACAAGTATAAGTTGATGGAGAAAAGAGGCAGTTAAGGGCAGAAAATGTGGCTGTTTTTACACGACTCTCTACTTTACGCAGTGCTGGTATTATGCAAATAGTCAAGCCGCTTTAATGCAAATTTTCTTAGCGGTGCAGAGGTAGTTTTTTGAAATTTATAATAATAAATCTTGTAACACAAAAATTTTAGTTTACCGTTTTACAGTGCCCTATTTTTTAAAATAATGTCTTTAATGTTTGGGTTTTAATAAAACTATTGATTTTGTTATTTAGTCACAGGGATGTTATTATTAGGATATATCTTCTTTATTTTTGGGACAGCTCAAAGAGGCTTGCATTTATCTTAAGTAGATAGGTTTTACCACCCATGTTTAAGTACCGAAACATAACATTATTTTATTTTGCGACTTTTGAACAAGTCAGTAGCTCAATTTTACAGATACTTCTATGGGGGTGTCTATTATTGCCTGCATAATGTTATCCAGACGGAACAGGGCATATCCAATCTCGGCAAGGGATCAGGTATGAGGACTACATTTTGCACGTCTTGGCCCCAACCTAAATCCGGTATGCTTTTGAACCTTCCTGTTGCAAAAACACATCTTTCAACCTGGACGCTATTTTTCTACAGCCACCAATGGGCAATCATTCCTTCTAAATCTTGATAAAATGATAAAAATCTAAATTTAAATAGCAAATTTTTTAAAATAATCGTGAAAACACCGCTTTATTAAATTCCAAATAAGCGCGAGAGACATTTAATTCTTGGTACCTTTCTAGCAATCTAAAAATAGAAGGCCGCGCTTCGTATGAATACCATTCTATCTAAACGTGTCGGTAACAGCGTAGCCAATCAGAACATCGTACCCTTCGGGGTTAAGCAGACGCAGAAAGGGGTAGAAGCGTCGTGAGAGTACGTCACGTGCGCGTCATGGAAATAGACCAATGAAATGGGTCGCACCGGAGGCCGTACGGCGGTAGGGCAAGATCAAAGCGCTAACAATAAAGTAAGACTTCTGGCTTCAAATAAGCAGTGTCCTAAGTTTGTTTTCGCATTTCGGGCAAATTACCGGAATGTTCTGTTTAAATAATTTGATGAAATGTTAGTTTTCATGGTAGCTAATGACACATTCTTTGTGTTAGCACAAGAAAATTGACTATCGCATCTTATAAGGTTTTGTAAGAAATGTACATTTCTTAGTTAAGTAAAGCTACTCAAGTATTTCTTTGTGTCGAATTTAATTTGACATGTTTACGTAAAGTTCCAAGGTAATGTAAAGTGGTGATGAAAATTAAAGTTATTTGCTGGAGCAGGATAGACGTTAGTTGGAAGCAGTAAATAATGAAAGTAATTTGTAAATGTTATATTTTGGAGATTAGCAGAGATTTAAGGTAATATCCGAACTAATTGGTAAGATGGTTTTAACTTTTATAGTGATAAAAAAACAATCTCTAATCGTAATATAACGTCGATAGATTCACGCCTTATAGACTCTTTAAGGCGTTTCGGTTTTCTAATGAAAGTCAATAAATTTCTTTGATAAATTAAAGTGAATTTTTTGTTAATTTTTGACTTAATTTTCAAGTTTCTTTTCTTTTCACATTATTATAAAATTAGGCTTTGATAAATTTGATGAACAGCTGATTTTGTAACTAGATAATAAGTTACAGTTTAATTTTTTTGACCTCTTGACAAATGAATTAAGGCTATCAGTGCCTAGTGAAAGAGTAAATTAAAACCTTTACCTTTTATAATTTTTTTAAATACACAAAGTTTCAAAAGGTTTGTCAGGGGAAAATTTTAACCTTTTAGAAACTGTAAAATATAAACAAAAACTGAGTTGCTGATACGCCCCATTGGCATATCACAAGAATTTTGTTTTTTAGTATTTCATAAGTTTTGTGTAAATAAAACTTGTTTATATTAATTCTATCCTAGTGTCTCATTTAACAATAGTCATTATACAGGGCGTTCAAAACTTAAATTTGCACCTTTTAGGTTTGCAGTTCATATTTAGCCGATAACAGAGTTTTTCGTCAACTACTTATGGTTCGAAGGCGTACCGACTATCCATTTACCATTACTTTCATCCCGGCACAAAAATATGTTTAATTAATTTATTAAAATAGTCGTACCTATTTTTAAATATTATGAGAGGGCACATAATTTTAAATGCAAAATTAAAAGTATAAACTAACCAAAACAAACCAGAACATTTTCTGGCGCATGTGAGTGCTGTTAATTCAGAAAAGAAAATACTTTATCAAAATAATTTTCGATACTTTTTAAGTACGTACTACTTCTATCTTTAATACACCTTCACTTCCTTTCTCTTGAAGACAATTTGACAAACATAAAAATAGATATTTTAAATTTGAACCTATAAGATCCTTTTTGCAACGTATTTTAAACACCATACCACTATACATAAAAATAAAAACTTAAAATACCGAAAGCCTAAAAAGAACAAAATAATATTACAAACCAACACCTGGTAGTTGGTGCAAAAATAAAACCAAACAGTCAGTGTACATTCTCGTTATATTGTTGCAGTTTAACGTATGCGAATTTTCCTGCAAACTCGGAAAATAGCTAATTTAATTTTAAGCTGCAGCTTAAAAATGACCAATAAACTGGCCTTTTCAATTAAAAAAGTTCGGGATATTTTGTTTCTGTTTATAATTGAAACTGGATGGTAGAAATAGGCTGGCTGCTCTGTACTCTTCCTATAATCAATACTTATATTTTAAGCAGAATATTTTATATAATATCAAAAATATGATTATTAATTTTTTGTTTAAAATATTGCTTTCTATCAATTTCTTTAAGCTCTGCTTCAAAATTCAAATTTTTTTAAGTAGGCAAAACTTATATCAATATATATTTTTTTAATAATTAACGTATTATGCTAAATGAAGCCATAATTAAATATCATATTAGAGAATTATTTAAGTTTATTTTGTTTCTATAATATTTTGTCCCTAATTTTTACCAAGTCTTTATGGCTTTCAGCCTTAACATTTAATAATGTCTTTATTTAGCATCTATATAAGTATATAATTTGCTAATGTAGATATATTTATATGTAGGTAGGTATATATATTTATTTGTGTATCCACGTGATTCTGAAGTTATGGCTTGAGCTAAAATCATGAAATTTGGCACAGTGGTAGTCTTTAGCAGTGGCTAGAACCTAACGAAGCCCGTTTTTTAAATTTCGCTTCCGGGACAAAAATAGGAGCAAAAAAGTGTTTTTTTACCGTTAGCCGTACGGAATGCGTCTTGCGGAGACAGATGCTACTTAATATTGTCTCTCACCTGGCGAAGACAGGCTTTTCATCTAGTAATACATCAATTATAACCAAAAAATATACTGATAAATATTTTGCCTAGTTAAAAAAAATAAAGTTTTAAAGCAGAGTTTAAAAGATTGCAGAGCACTCATTATTTTGATCAAAAAATGAAGAATTTATATTTTTTGATCTCGGTAACAGATTCCCAGATAAAAATAATTTTTTGTTGAAAAAAAATTTTTTTGAAGAACTGTACAGAAAAAGCTCTTTATTTGGGGTATATGTTAATATGCCGCAAATACAAAAATCGTGAATGGAATTATAGGGAATTCATTCCTAGGTGGCAAAATAAAAAACAAGTTAAAAAAAAAATTAAATATATTTTAACTTTTTGACCATATTGATTAATTATTATCTTTAGGCTTAGGCAATGGTTTAAAGAATTTGGTAATTTTTTCTTGCTTGGCAGTTTTTAAAAGCTCCTTTCATTCAGACTGATATTTAGCATTGGCATTAGCAATTTGCTTCTAAAAATAAAAGTTTTTCCATAGACGGATCAATTTTCATATAGAAATCACAAAGCTCATTTGCCATTCTTAAGCCTTCACTAAGATTTTTCAGATTAAATTTTACATTTTCTGTGCTTGTTTAAACCTATTTTTCAATAAGCTGTAAATTTAACATTTTCTCTAAGTTGGTTTACGTCAAATCTTCATCTTGCAATTCAAGCAACTTCAAAATGTCACTTGATTCTATCTGTTTGCGTTGACCATGGATATTCGATTGGATAATTACTTATTGGAATTCTTTTTATCACGATTAGATCCACGAATAAAGAAATCTGTAGCTGCAAATATAGGAATTGGATCACATTTTTTAATCCTAATAGTAAAAACGCGAATGAAGGAGCACGAATAGGGGCTTTAACTGTATCTGAAATACCTTTACGCGCACTGTCATGAAAACTTTTACATGAGGGTCCTAAAAGTGCTTATTAAGAATAATATATTGGCTAAATTTTTAAAAAATTGCTAATATAAAATTTTGAAAAATCGACCTACACTTTTACCCCTAATAACATATTCTATATTATTTGTATGTAATCCAAAACAGACCTTTTTTGGGGTAGATATCCAGACCTCTAGGAAGATAGATGTCTAGGTGTCTTTCACTACCTTTAGAATTTTGGATGTAATTAAAGAAAAAGCATTTACCTTATTAATGAGCCCATTCTTACATATAAACTTTTTTCTCTTGCTTACCAGAGCGGAGATCTGTCTCTCTCCTATAGTAATTTTTAGGGCATCTATTTAAAGACGTTAGCCAATATAACTGCTTCTTAAACTGCTTTCAGAGGAAACAACAGAAAGAGCCACTTTTATGCATCCCTTTACAGTCCGTCTACAGAGATTCCGAACTTTTAATTTGTTAGTTTATTCATCCCTAGGATGTCTAGGCTATAAAACGAGCTGTCTGCAAAGGTTTTTTTCAACTCAAGAACCTTTAAGTTTTATAAATCTACCTTTTACTTCACTTAAGACACCCATGGTATTTTATTTTAAAATGTTTAAAGTCAACATAGCTAATGGGTTTTTGGACTAACAAAATAGCTTAAACTTAAACTGATAAGTTATAGCAACAATTCAACAGTTAGTAATACAACTGATTGTAAAGTATACCGCTACCCCACAAAAAAAAAAAGAAAGTGGTGATCCATCCTTTATTTTTTACATTATTAAAACTCGAGAAAAGACTTGAGCTGTCACAATTATTGTGGAATCTGAATCACGCACAAGGTTACAGTGTGTTTACTAACGATCACACATCCAGTGACTGTTCGTGCCCAACTTTGCTTACCTAAGCTTATCTGTTAAAAAGCGAAAGGCACTCCATCTGTATATCAAGTTTCTGCCATTAGAAATAGAAACTTCTGGAGCCATAAAATCACTACAAGCAAAAAAATGAATTGCGTCACGTTTTTAATTTGGCTGAGCCATTTCGGTAACAAAATTAGCAAATAGTCTCTAGACTTGGGCAATTTTAATTGGAGATTGTTGTTACTAAAAACAAATTTAAAAAAATACTTCCCATAGGTCCATCCGACTAGTTAATACAAACTTTCCCAAAGTTTTTGAATTATTTGTGTCTATCTTGACTAAATAAAATAATGTATATATTACTAATATAGATTATAACTAAGCTTTTGTGTGAAAATATGCCGTGAGCAATTAAATAAGGTCAGGGCTAGAAACACGCACTACACATTAAGCTAAATTTTTTTTTTGATCCAAAATTGAAATATATTTTTTTTTATTATTAAAATTATTAAATACGTTTATACTTTTTTGGGCTTTTTTTGAGGGCTAATGACGTTACTGTCAAAATAGCGTGTAGTGCACTAAAAACCTGCAATTTTTTTTGACTTTTTTTTTGCAAGAGAAATATAGTGTTGTAATTAAGCAATTTTAAATAATTTTAATAAAGAAAGATGCCTAAAACTACACAATTATTAATTTTAATTTTGCCAAGAAATTTTCTTTAAAATGTGGATCATAAGACACGGCATTGTTAATTAAATAATTAAAGTTAATTTTAAGTTAGATAAAATAAACAATATATTAAAAAGTTTATTTTTAAAACATCTAATTATGTTGGAAATTATATGCACTCATTTACAATCACATTAATATATGTATATACACTTTGCCAATATATCATAAAATGCCAAAAATTACATTTAATGATTTTATATTGGCCATTTATCGAATAAATGCCCAACCTAAAGTTTGTCCATTATTTTTAATAATACTGGAAAATAAAAAACACATTAATACTTTCTTTGCAAAAATTACCTATATATTATTAAAAATACTTTCTTACTAGCTATTTTAATGATATATGGCAGGTTAAATTTAAAAAGACGGCGGCTACAAAACATTTGTAAATTCAGACTTAAAGATGCCATCACATAACGCCACACACGATTTGCATTCTAAATCTCATTTCTTTCGGGAAAGCTTGAAATAAAGATAAATTTAATTTTATCGGTTTTTACTTTAAAAACACTTTGCGGCCAAAAGACACAGCGGAATAAGTTTTTTTCACGTAATATTTATTAGTTTGTTTTCACAATATGTTACCGTCAGACACTGAAATCTATTATTTTCTGAACTGACTAGTCAATACATGTATTGTCGGCAAACAGTGTTAAAGCCTTCTTTGACCAACAAGAACTAATCATTTAGTCATTGCCTGTAATGCCTTAGCAAACAATAAATTAAAAATAATTATTACCATGTTTTCTAAAACGGATTTACACATTACAGGAAATGACTGTTGTCGAACATTGTAATAATAGGGCGAATACGCTATTTGACGGCAATACATGTACTGACCAGTCATTTCAGAGAATGACGGATTTTAGTGTTTGATGCCGACAAATAGTTGTTGATAAGTAGTTACTACATTCTGAAATATAAAAAATATTTTTTTATAGTTTATTTTGATTTCTGGGAATATCAAAGTAAAAAAAAACTTATTTAGGTTTTATCTCAAAATAAGGATATATATATATATATATATATATATATATATATATATATATATATATATATATATATATATATATATATATATATATATATATATATATATATATATATATATATATATATATATATATATATATATATATATTATATATTTTTTTTAATTATACTCTCTTTATAGATTATTATGGGGAGCTAGTCTGCTCTCGCAATAATAGTAACAAAAAAATATGAAAAGACATAAAAAGAATTAAATCTTTTTATGTCTTTTTATGTTTTTTTGTTACTATTATTGCGAGAGCAGACTAGCTCTCCATAATAATCTATAAAGAAAGTATAATTTTTAGAAAGAAAAACCAAATAAGTTTTCTTTTAATAAAAAATTATGATACTTTTAATTAAGAAGTGGTTAAGGCTGCACTTTCAAAATGCGGTACCTAACGGTACCATTTTTTACAATGATAAATATGTGTTTAAAATTTAATTAGCAATTTGTGGTTTAAAAAAATCAAACATACAATTCATTGTTATTAAAAAAAGTTAACAACTATTGTCACAAAAAGATAAAAAAGGTCGAAAGGAGGTCAGTGTCACTTGATTGATAACCAAAGGAACAATTTAGGTTTAAGAGTGCATTTACGCTACACCTTAGGGGTCGGGCGAAAAGACGCAGAGATAGTGGGCGGAGACTAACAAACTCCCACTACCACAAGTTTCGTATAGCCGCATTGAAAATATTATATTTTATTTAGGTTCTTCCAAATTCGGTGTATCGATGCGATGTTGTTTCCGATTGCAAGCCTACAGGAGATAACGTTTTTCGGTAACTATTTTTCATTTAAATGACTAAATTATACACCATTTTAAAGGTAAGAAAATAATCTATGCCTCTGCTGTAAAAATTTTGAAATATGAGTCGAGTTAAAGAAAATAGTATCTAAACATAACCGATTTTAGGGTGACTTTCACTCAAGGAAATATTAAAAACTAAATCCAATCTTAAAAACTATTACAGTAGAAGCTAGATTTAAGTGTTGGCCTTCATATAGTTTTTAAAAATTATAGATAACTTATACAGTTTTTGAGGAAAACGTTATGCCCCGAACACCAAATTAGATCCAATTTTCGCGGCGCGAATGGACTCTTAAAACATACAAATGTTGGAATAAAAGAGATTTTTTTAAAGAACTTCAAATTTTATTTAAATCATGTTTTTAAATGAATAAATAATATTGATAGCATACCAAGTGTCCCCAGCAGGTATCTCACCCCTTTAGCTTTTTTACTTTATAAAATAGAATAATAAAATTTGGTATGTAGATAAATTACATAAATATGCAGTTTGATATATTTAATTGTTTCCTATCCCTAGCCGCAAATTACTTCAACTTTATTGGGTTTTTGTGTTTGTAAAAATGTTTGTAAAGGTGTTTTATTTGTTTGTGATATCAGTCTGTTGGATTTTAACTGTCAGATTTGGATAGTTGACCATATTAATAAAAAGTAACAGGAGTTTTCTTTAACCCACAATTTGATACCTTAGCAATCGAAGAAATAATCCACTTTACTCTGTTATTTATTTTGACATAACAGCATCAACCACCTGTAGCCGGCAGCGTTGATAAAAAATTAAGGAGGATTAACACACAGAACATCATGTCGCAATGCTTTTAAGGGGCTTAAAATTTTAACTTTCTATTTTACTCATATCTTGGAACTGTGTATGTTTACAGAAATAGGAGCTTATTTGTGACTTATGATATGCAACCTGATCACAACCCTGGAAAAGGTGCTTTATTAAATATTAATGTTTTTAGGAGTAAATTAAGAAAATTGGTGTTGGATAAATCTTGTTACATATATGAAGATTTTTTTAGAGGGTATTGCAAATTATAATTAATTTTAATTTTTTGTGAGATATGTTGCGTTTTTTAAATTATTCTCCTATTAATTTGCATTGGGTATTTTAAGGAGTTTTGAACTTTTCGTCAATTATATTGTATCGTACTTTTAAACGAATGAAATAGAAATTATCTTTATTTTATCTTTATCCCAATCTAAAAAGTAATGTCATATTTAAGTTTTGTTTACAATATATCTTTAATTTTAGTTTAATTCGGTAAAAAAAATGTAAATTATACTAATTCGGTTTATATTATAATAAAATTTTGCCAGCTTGGACTTTTATATTTTTTTTTTTTTTTTTTTTTTTTTTTTTTTTTTTTTTTTTTTTTTTTTTTTTTTTTTTTTTTTTTTTTTTTTTTTTTTTTTTTTTTTTTTTTTTTTTTTTTTTTTTTTTTTTTTTTTTTTTTTTTTTTAATTTTAGTTAATTCGGTAACAAATGTAAATTATACTAATTCGTTTATATTATAAAAAAATTTTGCCAGCTTGGACTTTTTATATACAGCGCGTGTCATCGGAAAATCGCTAGGAAACAAGGAGATTCTACATAGAAAAATAATGTTATAAGCGGCAAAATGTCGAGATCTCCATGGTTACGAAGATACAGGGTAGTTCAATTTAAGTTTTGTTTTTTCGTCATATCATTTATTCTTCCATCAATTTAGTTGATTTGGCATTCAACCGAGCTTTTGGGTTCTAATATTGTACGTTAAAAGTAGTTCTTTTAAACACCCTAGAGGGCACTTTACCTGAAACACAAAATTTATTTTCCTATCTTTATTATTTGGACAGATATTGAAATTTGAATACACCAGCTTAAAGACAATTAAAAACTCCAAAAGAATGTACTCTTTATCAATGTCGATAAACCTAACCATTTAGCCACTAATCGACATACAAATTTTCATTAGTTTTATCAAAAAATATTTAAATTAATCAACAAATATGTTGTGTAAAAAATTTGCAAAATATTACTGTTGAGTTTGAAATAATTTTCCGTGTTTAAAACATACATTGCTATAAAATGAAACAAGAATATTCACATATTAAGTACCGTAATATGCATTTTTGTTAAGGGCAAGCACATGGGAATGCAGGAGAGGCCCGGCGGATTTATATTGCAACCAGACGACTTGGTAAGATAGGTTCTTTTAAAATTGGGTTTTCCGATAAAGGCAGACTAAGGCATGTTGAACTGTTGAAAGAGAACAAAGAGTTATCGAAAGAGGAGAAGAAAATCCAAGTATTAGCAAAAGGAATCTTGCTTTACAAGAGGGAATTGCTAATTCTACAGCTTGGCAAATTCCTCATGAAGAACTTTTGTCCCCATTTCATGCACGGAAGGTTCAAGCACTTTATGAGGGTGACTCACAACTACGACTGGATATGTGCAACAGTCTTTTGGAAAAATATGAAGAAAATAACCAGTTCATCGAATTAATTTTGTTTACTGACGAAGCAGCATTCACGCAAGATGGGATTACAAATTTTCGTAATACGCACTAATGGGCTTATAAAAACCCTCACGCCATTCTAGAAAAACAGCATCAGCGAAGGTTTTCGTTGATTGTATGGGCCAGAATTGTAGGAGATCATCTAATAGGACATAATCTTTATTACGGACTGTTAAATAGACAGGTTTATTTAAATTTTCTTTAAAACAATCTACCTAACATGTATGAAAACGTTTTCTTACAAACCAGATTAAACATGTGACTACTTCAGGATGGCGCTCCACCCCATCCAATGGATTTCGTTTTTTTTTTGGCCATTTGAAAGCTTTAGTCTTTAAAACGCCGGTAAATAATTTGCGTCAACGGATAATGAATGGTTGTGATATTATTAGAAATAGAGTTGGTATTTTTTTTTTAAGTATTAGAAAATGTATAAAAATGACTAAGGTGGGCATTTCGAAAATATGTTATAATTTTTCCGTTTTTAAAGAATCAATTTTATAAGTTACCATTAAGTTTTGTTACATATTAAATTAGTGTTAAGTTTTTTGTTGACAAATTTATTAATAAATATACTTATAAAATCATTAGCTGTCAAATTCATTTAATACAAGGCGACTTGATTTGTTGATTTCATTTTTATACATGGTTAATTTGGATGAAACTGATGAAAACTTTGATGTCGATTTGTGGCTAAATGGTTAGGTTTATCGACATTGATGAAGAGTACATTCTTTTTTGAGTTTTTAATTGTCTTTAAGCTGGTGTATTCAAATTTGCAATATCTGTCCAAATAATAAAGATAGAGAGTAAATAAATTTTGTGTTTCAGGTAAAGTGCCCTCTAGCGGTGTTCAAAAGAACTACTTTTAACGTACTATATTCGAACCTAAAGAGCTCGGTTCGTATGCCGAACATTAACTAAATTGATGGAAGAATAAATGTAGTTTTTTTAATTATTACTTAGTTCTTTTTATATTTAATTTGTAGGAAATTAACTTATATTTTAGGTTAAGTAGGAAGTTCGCTTCAACTTCGCCTTTGTAAATATTTTCTTATTTGCAATAAAGTCAGTTTATTATTATTATTATTATTATAATATGGCGGAAAAAAAAACTAAAATTAAATTTGCACCCTGTATCTTCGTAACCATGGAGATCTCGACATTTTGCAAAATGACTTACTAAAATTATTTTTCTATGTAGAATCATCTCTTAAAATTTCCTAACGCATTTTCCGAACACCCTGTATTTAATACTGTTGTTTATATTTTCTGCCCTATTTAATTAAAATAAAATGGAATATACATATACATATCAACGAGGTATATTAAAAGCATCTCTCAGATTTGGTAATAATATATAACTACAATTGTGTGTGTAAATTTACATATGAAACACTGTTGATAACTACTTTTGAGTTTAGATACAATGATATAGGTAACACTGCTATTTATAGCAGACGAGCACTTACATTTTAATTTAAATATTTCATTTTGTTGCACCAAAATGCTTTGTTTGCACAAAAGAGTAAAGGTAAAATTAAATTTTTCATAATATAATATGTTACGGGAAAGCGAAAAATAATAAATTTTGGATTTAAAAACTTCTGGATGACAAAAGATTGCAGGTTAATAATTTAAACGAAAATAATCATTTAAATTATTATCATTCCTATCCAGTCTTTTATGTGCTTATTTATTTATTTATTTATGCCACACACGCTGGTTATTAGAGTCATTATTTGTGCCAATTTAGGCAGGTAAACTAACCAGAACTAACCCACTGGTGGGTAATGGTTTCTAACTTACTCTCTTGTTCTAATATATGTATTTATTACTCTTTGTTATTATTACAGGTATTTAAACTAACAATATTATTTAATAAAAATTAAATTGTTTTGGATTAACTAGATATTGTCAAATTGTCCATATTTCCATTGGTTGAGGTTGAGGGTTCTATTAGGCCAACACAACTGCTTGACTGTTTATTGTTCCCTTGAATTTTTTCAGCAATTTCAATTTTGTTTTGGACAGAAGCATGCAGTATTTAGTCCATAAAGACGATGGAGCTAGTTTTTTCTGTAAATTTAAGAAATAAGATAGCAAAACATTTTCGTCAATTCTTTTTATCTTTCTTGAATCCATTTATTTTTCAAAAACGTTGCACTCCCTGTTATAATATCTTGGGATTTTTCTGGTAATATCTGCATCGCCACTTCTTCAGCTTTTGTAATAATGTCCTGGGGCACATATTTCTCATCTATTTTTTCAATTTGTTAACTTTTAAAACTGCTTTTGGCACAATAAAATCTAACAATGTCAAAATGTATTTGAATAATTGTTAATAATATTTTAAGTCTTATGGCAACCAAAAACAACTTTCTTGAATCCAAGGTTGCATGCTTAGACTAAAGGTGAATTTACACTGTGCAACCAGCTGCAGCTTAACCACCAAACGTCAACGCAAAACGTCAAAAATGTATTATCCCTGCTTCAAAAAAAACTTATTTTTAAAAAATACCTGTTAGTTTTTTCACCTCTTGAATAAAACTGCTACTGTATGATTTCTCAGTTGTTGGACAAAACATTGTATGATTTTCGTGTAATATGTTTTCTAAGTCACTTAAAATATTATAAGTATAATTTTTCTCGCGTGACTTAATTTAACTTAACACACTAGTCCAATAAATAACTATTATTTTATAATTTAAAGAGTTATGTCTCGTCCATAGGTTTTAAAAAGGTAAAATTAGCTACAATTATATGTAAATTATTTACCATTTATATTTATCTACAAAAATTTTACCTACCAATTTAAAATTATTTTTGTTTTATCTGGTATTTAATAAGTAGTTTTTTACTATCAAAAGTTTTTAAAAGTTAGTTTGTTTATCAGCAGCTCTTTAGCTCTGCTTAAAAAGTTGAAACAAAGGGCAATAAAACAATAACTAAAGTGCTAATATTTTATTACAATGTCTTATAATAACACTGTATAATAAATGTGCAAATTTTAAAATATTTTACGATTTACTAAAAAGAACACATAGCGGGAACCCGTTGATTATGTAGATCCTGTTGCTTTATAATACATCCCAACGAAAAAGGTTTATAGTTATCCTCCATATCGCCTAAATATTTCATGAATACGTTCATATACCAACTGCCTTGCATTGTTAGCAAAAAGAAAATCTATATGATTAAACCCATTGTAGGGCACCTCATACATATCTGGATTATTGACTAATTCTTTTACTAGTCGTCGGGCCATCTAAAAATAAAAAAAATAAGCAAATTTTGGGCAAAATTTTATTTTTTTTGTATTTATTTTTACATTAACTGTCCTAACGTAATAACTTTGGGACACTTAGTTTTAAATAATACCCTAAATCAGCAAATAAACTTTTTTTGTTTGTCCTCTTTGCTCATTACTTAATTTCTTTCAAAAAAAACTGGCAACTATGCAAGCATGTTGGTGCAATTATCGTTTATATAGGCCTTATAGACTAACAACTTCTTAATTATTTAATTTCTATGACATAATTAAATTTTCTCTGAGTTTGTATGGACCTAAAGGTCTTCAGATTTTTTTTGCCTAATTTGGTTTATACGAATTAAAGTTAAAAATGTGAGTTGGAAATATCTTTATGATCATGATTATTACGAAATATATTATAAGGGAATATTGTAAATTTGCAGTGTGATAAAAAAAATTTAATGATTAAGTAATAAAATAAAAAAACAATTTTTAAATGTACATGTTGTTCGGATATAAATGTAATTAACTCTTTTATTTGACGTTTGGTAAAAACGAATTTGGAACAAAAGTTTAGTGGTTTAAAATAGAATTTTTAAAAAACATATTTTTACCCATACAGGGTGTTTTGGAAAAACTGAACGGGTCCCATCATCTTATTTCAAATGAATCTTATATTTTTTTTATTTGAGATTTGAATTTTCCTTTAAATTTAAAAGATGGTTTATGTTTCAAACCCTATTTCTGACTTTAATGTTTATATTGCAAAATGCAAAAAACTATAAGCTTTATAACTTTCACTATCTTAATATATCGCTATGTTTATTTATTTAATTAATTAGCCATGTAATTCATGGCTAATTGATGAAATCAACACACGTAGCGATGTCTCATGATAATAATATAGCTTACGGTTTTTTGCATTTTGTCAAGCCACTATTAAAATCAGTCAAAGCTATATGCTGCATCAAAATTGTTTAGAATTTGAAGGAGAATACAAATCTCAAATAAAGAAATAAGGGACTTATTTGAAATAAGATAGTAGGACCATGTCCAGACTTTTTGAAACACCCTTTACCGGTAAAACGAAGTTTTTTAATAATAATTTAAGACAATGAACTTTTATACTGAACTCGTTTTTTCCAAACGTCAAATAAAAAAGGTGATATGGGTTACATTTATTACCGGATTCTCTGTACCATTAAAAATACAACAAATAAATTAAACAGATATTTTGTGGAACAAAATACCACCTATTTTTTAAGATCGGTAAGAACATAATTTTAGAGAATCAAGTAGACAAGCTGAAATTGCTTGCTGATCACTTGTATACAAAGAACCTAATCTTGCTAAAATTGTTTAGTGATCTGTGAAAAAAATCAACAAAATGCATGCTATTTGGTATAGTTTTTTATTCCTCCAAAATTCCTATCTATGACATTATAGAAAATAAAATAAAACTTTTAGTTTTTATACTAAAATATAAATATTTTACAAATATTAAAAATTAACTCCTGTAAGACCTAAATGGTGCAAGATAAAACCAAATAATTTAGTATTCTTATAAAAGTTAGACTAAACCTATTTCCTATTTAACTATAAATTCTAAACTTTTAACCAAACCCACTTAACTCATGATTTTTGTTGTACAGAATAACCAAGTACATAGTTTTATTTAGCTCTACCGTTTATATTTTGTAGATGGTTTTTTCAAAATCAATAATTCCAATATATTTGTTGAATTGTGAAATTGTCTGCTTAACTCACTATTGCCTATTTTATTCTAGTCTTTATACCTATTAAACAAATATTTGTGTAATAAGAGGTTGTGT